>OX421493.1:46882524-46885024 GCA_949126835.1 Anisus vortex
TCTCTTCGAAATTCCCGATTCCCTTTTGCACTGTACACTTCCGTTTTATTTAATCGCTATGATTTTCTCACTGAATAATTGAAATCGAAGGTTGTATACATGTGAACATATTGAGTCAAACGTAGGAGCGTAGAAATCATTTAAGATGCCACGGAAAAAGAACATATACGCTCTAAAAATAGAGCAAACGGTCCAACTTATAATAGTCTTTGCTCCATCGAATCTAAAATGGAAAATTTGCTGGCTTTAAGGATTATTTCTGGAAGATAAGAAGATGCAGTGCCACCCATACAGCTATATAAGAACGACAGAGTCCCCTGTAGTAGTCTACTTAATTAAATTGTTCCCTTTAGTGGTTCTTTTAGAATTTATTTTTTTTACTTTTCGTAAGACGCACTGGAAAGTGAAAAGCTTTGATCTATTTAAGTGCTCATTTTTTAACATGCCCTGTTTTGGGAAAACTAAATGGCCGACAATTACCTTCACGACCAGCTGACAATTTAAGTGGAGAGAGAGAGAGAGGGGGAGAGAGAGAGGGGAGGGAGGTGGAGAGAAAGGAAAGAGAGAGAAAAGAAGAAGAAGAGTGATAAATGAAGAGTGGAGAGCGGAAGAAGGTGAGAGAAATTCAGTGAAAGGGAGAGAGAGAGAGAGAGAGGGAAGGAAAGATATTGCGAAAGAAAAAGAGAGCAAGAGAAAGAGAGGCAGATAGGGAAATATAGAGAGAAAAAAGAGAGAGATAAAGAGATGAAAATTAAAGGGTAGGGATATGGAGATCGAGATACGTAAAAAAAAAAGCGTTCGTCTACTATGTCTTAGTCCAACAAGGAAAAATGTCAGACTTCTGACAGAAGTCCAATAAAGGAAAAATGTCAGACTTCTGACAGAAGTCCAATAAAGGAAAAATGTCAGACTTCTGACAGAAGTCCAATAAAGGAAAAATGTCAGACTTCTGACAGAAGTCCAATAAAGGAAAAATGTCAGACTTCTGACAGAAGTCCAATAAAGGAAAAATGTCAGACTTCTGACAGAAGTCCAATAAAGGAAAAATGTCAGACTTCTGACAGAAGTCCAATAAAGGAAAAATGTCAGACTTCTGACAGAAGTCCAATAAAGGAAAAATGTCAGACTTCTGACAGAAGTCCAATAAAGGAAAAATGTCAGACTTTCTGACAATTTCCGCTTTAGGTGGACCTTTAGATTTTTCATCCACTGCTGCACTAAGCTACAATACAACTAAAAGCTGTTCTGATTCCCAAATATATAAAAAATCACATTAAGAAAAACGGAATTGAAACAATATTCCTAAAACAAATACGTACTTACTATATGGCCGGCTTGGAGTTTCTGTCAAACCTGAGAGAGTTTAAATGAAATATTCACTTTGTAGTTATATAGATTTAAAGGTTGAAATTGTTCTTTGCTGTGGGTGTTTTTTAAATACTTTTTATAAGAGAAAGTCTTTAACAAATAAATGTTTTAGGTCAATTTAATACAAAACACTCTATACCAGGGGTCGGCAACCTACGAATGCGTGCCATGTTTGGCATGCAGAGCAATTTTTAGTGGCACGCGGCAGCCCCCTGAGATATACAATTCAAGCCTTTTCTAAAAGAAAAGGGGTAGGGTAACATTTAGGGCAGGGGTCGGGAAACTATGGCTCGCGAGCCAGATGTGGCTCTATTGATGGCTGCATCTGGCTCGCAGACAAATGTTCGATTATAAAAAAAAAATTCCTTTAGACTCCTTTGATCTACATATTAATTGCATATCAATTTTTCCTTCTACAAATGAGCTAAAGTCTACTGCAGCTCAGCATGAGAAGTGGTAAAGGAGATAAACTCCGCTAACCTAAAAAAAAACAGAAAAATAGCAACCATGCATTCATTGTAATTAAAGGGAATTTTTTTTGAATTTTCAGTTTTAAACATAATGTATGGCTCTCACAGAATTACTTTTCAAAGTATGTGGTGTCCATGGCTCTCTCAGACAAAAAGGTTCCCGACCCCTGATATAGGGTAATGGCACGCTGAATGATTTAGAAATCTTACTTTGGCACGCTATTATCAAAAGCTTGCCAAGCTCTGCTCTATACCAATGCTTTATGAACCCACGACCGGATATAGAACGTCACTTTGTACAATAACCTATGTTAATTAGCATCATGATTGATCTATGTATTGACAAGTCTTAACTTGTATGCATGCATAAAAGGTCACGTGCAAAAACATTTCCGTTCTTATTCGATCATTTTCTTCGCCTATTCACTTTTGATGTTAAAAACGGATCCCTCATAACTATTTTTGTATCCTTTGCATAATTCTAAAAGACGAGAACTGGCCGTCGAGGTTGAAATCAATTGTCAAACATCAGCAAAAGCATGCTTTTTTGGTTCATTAGTTTAAAAATAGAACAGGAAGTTCACGAACATTCGGGTTCAAAAGTTCACGCCTCATTAAGACTTGTCCATTCTACATCAAAGGGGCGGGAGGGGGGATATTCT
>OX421493.1:46890024-47025024 GCA_949126835.1 Anisus vortex
TATCTCATCTATCTCATCTATTTCTTCTATCTCATCTATCTCATCTATCTCATCTATCTAATCTATCTAATCTATCTAATCTATCTAATCTATCTAATCTATCTAATCTATCTAATCTATCTAATCTATTCTATCTATTCTATCTATTCTATCTATTCTATCTATTCTATCTATTCTATCTATTCTATCTATTCTATCTATTCCATCTATTCTATCTATTCTATCTATTCTATCTATTCTATATAATCCCTCTAATCCATCTAATCCGATTCATTTAATCCGTCTAATCCTTCTAATCTATCTAATCGATCTAATCTATCTAATATATCTAATATATCTAATATATTTAATATATCTAATCTAACTAATCTAACTAATCTTTCTAATCTACCTAATCTATCTAATCGATCTAATCGATCTAATCTATCTTATATATCTAATCTATCTAATCTATCTAATCTATCTAATCTATCTAATCTATCTAATCTATCTAATCTATCTAATCTATCTAATCTATCTAATCTATCTAATCTATCTAATCTATCTAATCTATCTAATCTATCTAATCTATCTAATCTATCTAATCTATCTAATCTATCTAATCTATCTAATCTATCTAATCTATCTAATCTATCTAATCTATCTAATCTATCTAATTTATCTAATCTATCTAATCTATCTAATCTATCTAATCTATCTAATCTATCTAATCTATCTAATCTATCTAATCTATCTAATCTATCTAATCTATCTAATCTATCTAATCTATCTAATCTATCTAATCTATCTAATCTATCTCATCTATCTAATCTATCTAATCTATCTAATCTATCTAATCTATCTAATCTATCTAATCTATCTAATCGATCTAATCGATCTAACCGATCTAACCGATCTAACCGATCTAACCGATCTAACCGATCTAATCTATCTAATCTATCTAATCTATCTAATCTAACTAATCTATCTAATCTATCTAATCTATCTAATCTATCTAATCTATCTAATCTATCTAATCTATCTAATCTATCTAAACTATCTAATCTATCTATTCTATCTATTCTATCTAATCTATCTAATCTATCTAATCTATCTTATCTATCTAATCTAACTAATCTAACTAATCTATCTAATCTATCTTATCTATCTAATCTATCTAATCTATCTAATCTATCTAATCTATCTAAACTATCTAATCTATCTAATCTATCTAATCTATCTAATCTAATCTATCTAACCTATCTAACCTATCTAATCTATCTAATCTATCTAATCTATCTAATCTATCTAATCTATCTAATCTATCTAATCTATCTAATCTATCTAATCTATCTAATCTATCTAATCTATCTAATCTATCTAATCTATCTAATCTATCTAATCTATCTAATCTATCTAATCTATCTAATCTATCTAATCTATCTAATCTATCTAATCTATCTAATCTATCTAATCTATCTAATCTATCTAATCTATCTAATCTATCTAATCTATCTAATCTATCTAATCTATCTAATCTATCTAATCTATCTAATCTATCTAATCTATCTAATCTATCTAGTCAACCTAATATATCTGATCTATTAAATATATCTAATCATCTTATCAATCTATCAAATATATCTATCTATCAATCTATATAATCTATGGGGGCCTATCTATAACCCATTATAGGCCTACATCTATATATGCTTTCTCTCTCTCTCTCTCTTTATATATATATATATATAGAGAGAGATAGAGAGAGAGAATAGTTATAGGTAGACTATGTGGAGCTTTGCCAGATAGAGATACACAAGATAGAGGTATACAAGATAGAGATAGACTAGAGAGAAAGATCGGCTTCATCGGCTCGGATAGAGATTGACTTAGACAGAGATATACTAGATAGAGGTATACTTATAAACTGGATGGAGATATACTAGATAGAGGTATACTTAGATATAGACTGAATGGAGATATACTAGATATAGATAGACTGAGTGGCGATATACCAGGTAGAGATGTATCAGATAGAGATAGACTAAATAGAGAAAGACTATGTAGAGAGACTAGATAGAGAAACTAGACTCTCTTTCTAGATAAAGATATACTATACAGTATATAGATATAAACTTATCAGAGATAGACTAAACAGAGATACATTAGATAGACTAGTTAAAAACAGGCAAGGTATATTAAAAAGATCAATTGATAGATTTAAACAACGTTACCGTCAATAACTTTCTTCAACACATAGTACGGTGGAATATTTTCTAAAATGATTCTATTTAGGCTATACTCGGTCTTCGCTAGCACACGAACTGTCAACTCGAAGACCAGTTTATCCCCGTCACACCGGCACTCTAGCGACACCTGCCCCTTACAGTCCGACAGAACCACGTCGCATACCTGTGTTCAACAAAACAAACAAACAATTAGGAAATTGGCGGGCATTCTATAGCTCTGCACTTCCCAGATCTGCTGCTGATCTGCATTTTTGTTTTATCGGTTTTGCTCTGTGCATTCTGTTGAATTTTTAAAAGTTGCTGTACAGCGCATAGTCTATCTGCGATATTTTATTTCGCACAAATTTCAACTACTTGAATCTCAATGCGCTAAAACAGCGGATCCTAAACTGTGGGACGCGACCCCCTTGGGGGTCGAATGACCATTTCGCGGGGGTCGTCAAAGACCTTTGGAAAACGTATGTTTTTTAGCTTCATGGTGAACTAATTTTTTTTTTATATTTTAAATCAGAAAGCAATACTGCTCTTTGAAGCACTTTTCGGTGATTAAAAGTGAACTGCAGACAATAACTTACTTGGTTGACATCATCGTCGTCTTAAATGAGTTAAATTTATCACTGCAAGGAGGAAAATGTAACATGCCTTAGTTTATTTTAAAAGATCCGATCATTCCAAATAAAACTTTATCCTTTACATAAAAAAATTTGATGAAAATGAAATGTATATGCTATCTACTTCAGACCCACGAAGAGGGTGTGTGTGTGTGTGCAGTTATTGCGCTGCGCCGGGGCCCATAAGAGTATATCTTTGTAATATTATTTGTAAGATCAATACTGAAGTTTAGGAAAAGTTACATTAATTAAAAAACAACAACTGTAGTTGATTAAAGTTTGTGAATAGGCCTGTAAGGCTGTGAATAGGCCTGTAAGGCTGTGAATGATAGGATTACTTTCCAATGGTAACTCTTATGACAGTATGATAAAATTGTACATAGACCTTTTAAAAGATTCCCGATCTCTATAAACGTATGAAATGCAAATAAATCATCTAGATTTGACTAGTGTTGGAAAGTTGGAAAGAAGGATCGAACCAGCACTTTTTTTTCTCATGCGGCTTCTGGTCTAACTTTATCTGCTTTCTTTGAACAACTTGGCATTTAAGCAGACAAAATGATTAGAGTGATACATTCTGGGAAAGAACACTTTCACATGTTTGCAGCCGAAATTTCATGGCACTTTCCAAATCCACCTGATTGACACCACATATCTATGTACTTGCCAGAAGCACATTCACATTCAAAGTTGAAGATGTTTCTGAGAAAGCATTTAAGGAGTTCATTGATCGTATTAACAACGATGCATAGAGAACTGATTTCTCTATAATGCCAGGTACAAAATTCTGGATCAAATGTTTTCAGTCATAAACTATTTTGACTGAGATTGTGTTGCGCCATTTTCTTCCATTTGCAACAAAACATCTTAGTAAACATGATTTTCCACCTTGTTGGTTATCAAGTCTAAACACAGTAGACTTACTTTTTGTTGGAGACGAACTGCTTAGTTGTATTCTTGCAAAGACTGTCCCGAGAATTTCTGAGCCGATGAGAAATACGCAATGTCAACCATCACAATAGCTGACGTTCATGTTGTAATTAGAAATATAGGTCTAAGCCTATACCGGTATCTTGCAATATTTGCTTTTATGTTAATCGCTATGCTTAATTAGGTTCAATTTGTAAAAATAAAAATACATCCTGCATATCAGATATTTACATTACAATTCATAACAGTCGCAAAATGCAGTAATAAAGTAGGGACGAAACTTTTTTTTTTTGGTCGTCAAAGCATGAAAAACTGTATAAAGGGGTCGCGGTCTATAAAAGTTTGGGAACCACTGCGTTAAAAGAAAAAAAAAACTTCCATTTAAATCGGGAATTCCCCAATCCCAAGTTATTTGGTCAACATTCTATTGGTACTAAGACGACCCATTTTTTTTGCCGAAGCCCTCTTTATGAAAAGATGGAAAAAAAATGAGTAAAAAATGTTAGCCTGTTATATTTATTTACAAGAAAAAAAAACCAGCATTGCATTGATTTTAACAGCAAAGATTATCAATTAGAGAGTTCAATCAACGACCAACTCTCATTTCTTGGTCAACCATTAGCAAGCTTTCGGCCTTGTTGTTGTTTGTTTCTGAACAAAAAAATAATACTTGTAATTGGAATAAAAAATGTATTATCATTATCTTGGATAAAAGTTAACAATGTGTACAATTCTAGGGTCCGGGGTTCTTCGACTCTCCAAACTGTTGTAATTTCTCGCGGAACTCTTACCGAGTGAACCGTTTGGGAATCACTGATTATTATGCTAAAGTTGATATAGAAATGACTTTTTTCCCTTCTGATTCTAACACTTTGTATTTCCCCTTTCCTCTTTTTCTCTTCTAATGAGACTTTAACCCTTCCCCTACCTACCTACTTCTATCTATGCTGCCTTCAGTTCCGCTATATACGCGCCCGGGACTGTAAGGGTTAAGTGATGGGAATCAATGCAAATGATTGAAGTGAAATAAATTAATGGTAAAAAAAAAGACAAATAATAAAAACTGTACTAACATCTGAAGAACGATCATGGACAGCAGAGAGACGCTAAGGAAAGGTCTAGAGAACATTCCATTGGCTTCAGAGTCTCAAAAGACGATCAGATTTGCGCCATTGTGTTTTCAACAGCTTTCCAATATTTGATGTTGAGTCCTATCCTTTAAAGACGCTCTGTTGTACTGCTGGCACTTGAAAGCGGATCCGCTGGAGTTTGGCGGTGGCAGCCTATTCTCTTTGTTGTTTTTTTTTGCTTCGGCGAGAATTCGAAGTTTGCTCTCTACAGCATTTGTTCCTGTGTGTAGGGTTACTCCTCCAACTCATTCTGCCATGAGCTAAGTTCTTCCAGTTTTCCAACCGCTACACCTATAGCCTGCATATCGCAATAGGCCCAGAAAACACAAAATAACCAAAACAAAAAAAAAAAACAACTAACAAAAAACAACAAGCATTACCATTTGTGTTTTGTTATCAACTGGATTCTGAAAATACAATTTCACGGTGTCATATTGAGAGATGCTGTCCACTTGGTTTACCTTCACAAGTACTACAATCTCATCTTTCCCTGCCACAAGGAACTCGTCGCATACCTTCGGAACCGTCATGTCAACGGCGCTCATCTGAATGGCAACTTTTTGTGTGTGTGTGGGGGGGGGGAATGGGAGAGGGGGGGGGGGAGAGGATTTAAGGGGGTGATGGGGAGGAAGGAAGAAAGGGTTAGGGAAGTCGAGGGGAAAAAGAAAGTTTATTTTTCTTTGATATCATTTTGGTAGGAGACAGACTTTGTGTTTACAAAGAAACAAACTTAGACTTATTAATATCAGACGAAAAAAAGAAAATAAAATTCATATATAACTATTTATTTGCCAACCAATACATCAAGCAGACAATCTATCAATAGTTTCATCTTTCTATCTATCTAATATCTATCTCCTTATCTATATATTCATCTATCTATCTGTTCTATCTAATCTAATCTACCTTTCTTTCTCTCTATGTGTTGTTAATAATTTAGTGAATAGAGGTAAGTTTAAATATCTGTGATAAATTGATATTCTGTTATGGTCAACACAGCTTACTAAGATATTTAAAAACTGTTTAAATTAAGTACAATAATATAACATATAATTATATAATTATGTGTTAAAGTGCCAGTTAGAACAACCTGTGTAAAAAAAATGGTAGCCTAAATAATAAGAATATGTTCTTATCCTAGAGCTTCAAACCCTAGTTCTATGGCTAATGATACTGACTTATGGCTACATGTCAATGATCTATGGCTGTCACGATTCTGGACTAAACCGTGACTCTAAGCACTCATAGATAGATTATAGCGTAGATAGTAGTATAGAACCATAGGCTAGCGTAGAGTTAGATTAGATAGAACGAGTAGTCTGAAACTATTACCTTCTTCTCTCTCACGCAATAGGAACACCCCATCCACCCCCATTCTTCACCTGTCCTTTAACCTTCACTACACTCTTTTAGTTTTAGTCCCAATTCAGAGGTTGCTAATTAATACGCCAAACTGGTACTAAAACCGTGAATGAATGAAGTGTGAATCTTAATGTATATATTCCATTATAATTTTAACTAGTTATTCATGCCATATTTTAATGTGCTTATATTTTAACTATTCATTCATGTTGTTAATTCAAACTATCTTTCATTCATGTTGTTAATTCAACATACTGTATGTAGACATTACTCCCTGGTACACACACCCTCCCCACCTCCCCCGCTAAGACCCCTTAACCCCCTCCCCATACCACTCAAGGGCGGCGACTCGCTAGCTACCCTTTGAGACGGTCAATGTTTTCGCAACTACTTAATACCCCTCGGCCGAAAATCCACGCCAGCCACTTGAGTGACCAGGTCAAGGTCTATCAAAGGGAGATAATTCCCTCCACCCAGCATGACGTATGTATCAATCGTCTTTTATCTAGATTAATCCCTCCCACTTCGACCCCCCCCCCCCGTCTCCCTTGTTCACCCCGCTGAGTGCGGGCGGCAATAAGTATTTCATCTACCCCCTTCCCGCAGTTTTGGCGGTACAATTGCTTACCCACCCCAACTCCATTTTCGGCTCCAATAACCTTTTTGCTTTATGTGAATATATGTTCGAAAGGACCAATGGGAATTATCTGTAATTCTAAGTTAATGTAATCACCCAACCAAATTGAGCAGCGGTCACGGGACTGGTCTCACGAGACGCCCGCCCAACTTTTGTAGGGCAGTCTGAGTTTTGGCGCTCGACCGATACACTGTACTTTAGTTCTGGCTCAGCTCTCAAGGAAGGAGCATCGTTTAGCTTAACTCCCAACCTGTACACTCGGACTATAGATAATTAGCCAGTAATAGTAATTCATTAATACAGTTGTGTAATCCTAACAGTGGACTCCACAACACTACCGTGTACTAATGTTAGACATTCTGACCAATTTCATATCTGTTCTAGTAGTATATCGCCTCACATGTTATATATATATATATCGGTCTAGCCAGTATTCGCATTTTCCACCAGTATAAGTTGTGAAACCTAACTTTGGATTCCATAACACTCGCCTATACTCGTGTCATTATTGCTGTATAACTTCATATGTATGTCTCACCATTGGATATTCGAACGTAATAAACACCTGAACAGTAACCAGAGACTTGATTGCTTATCTTAGAACTGTTTGTGTGTATACTCTTAACATCTTCACGAGCCAAGGAGAGAAATAATCATTTTTCCAGGACGATCGCAGTAGCATCGGTATTTCGTACCCCCACGACAACCAGCCACCAGTAATCATTAACCCCACGACAACCAGCCGCCATTAACCCCACTCAACCACCCCCCCGCACCCATCTCAGTGTCAACATTGTGACGAATTGCTCTCCCAACAGCAACATCGTGACAATGGCTACATATATATCAAATCGATGGATTCATGTCACTGACATACGGATACATGTCACTGACATGCGGGCGGCTACATGTCACTGACATACGGCTACATGTCACTGATCTACGGCTATATGTCAATAATCTAAAGCTAAAAGTCACTGAATTATGGCTACATTTCCCTGATTTATGGCTACATGTCACTGATTTATGGCTACATGTCACTGATTTATGGCTACATTTCACTAATTTATAGCTACATGTCACTTACTTATGGCTTCAATACACTGATTTATAGCTACATTTAACTGATTTATGGTTACATGTCACTGATTTATGACTACATTTAAGCAGTCTATGGCTACATTCCTGAATTTGTCGCAACGTATAACGTTATCACATTCGCATTCTATATGTAGGCCTAGTTTCTATATTCTGCTACTGTAAGCGCCTACTAATAACTATTGCACATACTGAACGAATTAAACTTGTAACTTACACACAGGCTTTGCCGTATAAAAAAGACACAGAGATATTACAAGGCATATGATCCCATGTTGTTTTAGCCACATTGTCTCCAACCTCGTCCTTTCGCTTCCCTTAGTTAAAATACATAGAACTATTTGATTAAGTTTAAAGTGTTGTTGTTGTTTTATTTATTTTGATAAATGTGCTATAATATATTGCTTATAGAGCACCAAGGAGCACATTTTGTGCTGTGCGTTCTGCTGGACGACGCGCAAAAAGAGCCGATTGTGATTACTTTTTATAGATCAGTGTTTTTAACCCACTAGTTGTTATGCCCGTCTAAGTAATGGGGGAGAAAGGAATCCGGTCCTGGATAGACCTTATACTACAGTCTGGGTTGACCATATACTACAGTCTGGGTTAACCCTATACTACAGTCTGGGTTGACCATATACTACATTCTGGGTTGACCATATACTACATTCTGGGTTGACCATATACTACAGTCTGGGTTGACCATATACTACATTCTGGGTTGACCATATACTACATTCTGGGTTGACCATATACTACAGTCTGGGTTGACCATATACTACAGTCTGGGTTGACCCTTTTGCTTATAGTGTGCCAAACTAGGATTTCTAAGTCATTCAGTGTGCCAACAGCGTGAAAGTGAAACTGCTAAACTATTATTATTAACGTATTTGTTATTATCATCTTTTTTTTAAAAATCCATTCATAGCCCATACACAATTTCATTACTCAACTTAAACATTCATCATTGGCCCCATAGTCTTGAAAGACGATTAGATTTGCGCTCCTGTGATTTGGCCAGCCCAGCAAAATTGACTGTGTCTGTGACTTAATCATTAATAGTCTATGAAATTAACATTTAAAGTTAGATCTATTTGTCAAGATATTATTATAGTAATAAATTCTTTATAACCCCAAATTTTAACAAAGTGATATTTTTTTTTCGAAAATTTTCACGGCAAATACCTCTTTCCAGAATGGCAAGAGATTATCCGAAAGTAAAGAAAACTTAATTGTAGACCTAAGGAATCAAATTCTGCTATCTTACTTTTTAATTTAACACATATAACGAGAGTTAGGTCAAGTGTTTGCCCAAAGGACTGGTTGCGAGAGGGGGCAATTTATTCTTGTTTGATCTCAGCATAACTGAGATTTCCGCTACTATATTTTATAACTCTAATGAATGGCAAGGAATATACTTATGCTATTAGAGTTCAGTGGACGAGATACGATGTAATCATACAAACTGGGTAGTTAAAGTAATGTTTAAAAACGTACATATAAATTCTTTAGTCATATAGTATTTATATAATTTTCAACTATCAATTATAATTTGATCATTTTAAAGTTACCATTTGTAGATAAAAGTCTTTTAAAAACAAAAAAAGAAAACAATACCGAAACATATTAAAACTATTAATGCAAAGAAATCTGGCTAATTATCTCCCTTCAATTAAATTCTTCAAATTAGATGCTAGTGATGTCAAACGCGTTAATTGTTTTAATATAACCAGTGTTACATATAAATTATTATTTCCTTATATACATTCAGCAATATGCTCTTTTTGCAAAGTGTAATTAGGTGTATACAATTAATTTTCGTTGTAAATAAACATTTTCTGCATTAATAAATACATAAATAATTACAACAATTACATAATGTAATGCTAGTATATAAGTCTGTCATATGTATTACAATAATAAAGCAAACACATTTGTTTTAGAAATAATAATTTATAATTATGCATAATTAAGAGAATTGAGCATAAAACCTCTTTTGAATGTAATTAGCATGTATCAATTAATGAACGCATTTTCCTTGAATGCTCTTCGCAAATTGTTCAATGTCAGGTACATATTTAGTCAAGTTTAAGTGACCTCTTTGTATGCTTAAAAAGCTTTTATGTGCGATAAAATATGTTCACTAGTGTAAATTAAACCAAAAGATGAAAGTAATGCGAATGCCTTGCAGTTTGCAACAGATGACTATCCTAAGCAGCTTCCTTTCAGATTTCCCCGAAAATCGTCACATTTCGATGCCCATTTTTTGGATGTTTAAAATGAAAAAAAAATGCTTATATTCCTCAACTATAAAAAGATTCAGTCCATGAATTTGAAAGTCTCGCATTTGTTTAGAAAACTCCGCATTCAGTGCTTTAATGTTCTTCTGAAAAAGCTCATCTACCTTAATTTGCCTTAAATTAGGGAATGAGTTAAATGTTTTGAAATCAATTTCACGATAAGATGTGTCCAGTTTCATTTCAAATCTATTCCACAGGTCCAACTCTTCAATTGCTTTTTGACCGCGTGCTTGTAAATAAGTAAATTCAACGCACTGAAGCGTGACGCCGCCATGTCTTTCAGAAACACCGACTTTAACAGTCAGTTCTCCTCATTCAATATCGAAAATGTTTTTTTCCCATTAAGATACACCTTAATTGCTTCCAGCCAATAAACGAATCTATCCAAGACTTTACCTAGACTCTGTATCGCTTTTTTTCTAGAAGAGACTTGAGAAACTATAAAATTGATAATCTTATTAATAGATACAATCACAGATCCAAGTCCAATGATGACAGCTTTGCATACGAACATTCCTGACGTCCTCGTGCAGCGTGATTCCCATGTAGTTCGCCACGCAGCACCCATTGATTATGCTGACGTACGTTGTTTGACTTTCGATAAAAAATCTTCTTGGGAATCTCTCGCGTGCCACTGATAATCGTTCTGCGTGTCAAGTCTGGCAAGCGTTTCTTACTTAGGTTGCCTTACATTAATACCAAAACCCTAGGAGTGTTCGTCGTTTTACAGTTGAAAGGAGTGCCTCCTGCCTTCCCGAAATAATAATTAATTTTGTTGAAATGTCGAATTTTAGTTAGAAGTGCAATAAAAAGTTTTTAAAATATCATTACCGATATTTGAGCATTTTTGAAGCGTTAAAGAAATATATAAATTCTCATATGGGTGGTAAAATTTTTTACTTTTTTATCAATGTTATCTTTCGTTAATGGATCTTGTACAGAAGATGCATATTCTACTATAGATCCTATGTCCAACTTATTCTAGTATAGATTCTATGTCCAACATTTTCTAGTATAGACCCTATGTCCAACATTTTCTAGTATTAGACCCAATGTCCAACATATTCTAGTTTAGACTCTATGTCCAAAATATTCTAGAATAGACCATATGTCCAACTATTGTTAGGTAGCATTTATTTTGACTTTATGTTCTTGTTACATTTGTAGATTACTTTTTTTAGAAGCTTTGTTCTAGATCACAAGAATTGGCAATGTTTATTTTAGTCCTTTTGCCGAGAGGCCAGAGATCTCCTCCTACAAGATACCTCTGATCTCAACTTGTCCCCCCACCCAACCACGTGTGCCGTAACCCCCCTCCCACACACACACACACCTTTTGAGCACACAACTCACCTTAGGGCCTTTGGGTCTTGCAAAGATTCTAAATCGTGGATAAATGTTTTCCATTATTTGTATTATTGTTCACTTCACAGAACTATCTACATACGTCCTTAGCCATTATGTGCAATGGAGTTTCTTGCAATCCTTAGCCATTATGTGCAATGGAGTTTCTTGCAATCCTTAGCCATTATGTGCAATGGAGTTTCTTGCAATCCTTAGCCATTATGTGCAATGGAGTTTCTTGCAATACTTAGCCATTATGTGCAATGGAGTTTCTTGCAATCCTTAGCCATTATGTGCAATAGAGTTTCTTGCAATCCTTAGCCATTATGTGCAATGGAGTTTCTTGCAATCAGAATATCAACCTATTTCGCCAGCATTTTATTGAGTTCTAGACCAGGGTTCGGAAATCTACATGACGCGTGTCAAACTTGGCACGCAGAGCGATTTTCAATGGCACACTAAAGACCCCCTTAAAAGGGCAATGCAATTCTTTTCCACAAGAAAAGAGCAGGGTTACTTTTAGGCTGTTGGCACGCTGAACGGATTAGAAATCCTGATTCGGCACACTATTACAAAACGGTTGGCGACCCCTGACCTAGACTACATGTCAGTTGATGACTCAGTTGTTGTCGTTATTCGTTTCAATCTGCTACAGATTACCTTCGTTAGAGCCACGAACTCTTAAATAAATAAATAAATGCTTGTTTGACGTCAGTTGAATCACATCACAATTATAGGAAAAGTCCTTTAAACAAACAACTTACCAACACCTGTCAGCGTGATAGTGCTTGCCCTTACGCCAAACCCCGATGTGACAAGTGAATATTATCTACAGGCCTGCAACCAACAATGTGACATAATTAAGTCGCAGTTCTGGCTTTATTTAACCGCGGTGGTATATAATTGAAAGCTTCGCTGCGGAACAATATATCCACGTCGTCACAATCGCTAATAGATCACACACATACAATACAATACAATACAATACACATATAGTAAATGATTCACACATATACACCAATTGTATGTCTGCAGTATTTTATTTTAATTAGGCGGCATATACACATATAGATTTTTTCCTATCAGAGAGTCAAGCATCGATGGTCAGCCTCCTGCTCACGTTCGTGGAATATCTAAGTTCTGGCTCACGACATCGCGGATGCTCTGCCTTACAAACTACACCGCTACATTCCTAAACTGCTAAGCCGTTAACCCTCAGAGGCCCAAATTATTTTCTGGCTCTGGGTGGGGGCCCCATACAATAAGGACAGTAATTTAGTTAATTTTAAAAACTAGAAATCACAATTAATTGCCTTGTGTTCCACAGATGGAACACTGGGCTTTAAGGGTAAAAAAAAATCAATACACGTATTTAATTAATATTTCAACGTTTTTGAACAACGGGGGCCCCATTAAACATGATGAGTCATTGGTGCTACAGGGCCACACTGCTACACTGCTACATGGCCAAACTGCTACGTGGCTATACTGCTACGAAATCAATGTGCTTTCAGAAGCTCGTGAGGTCGTCGAAGGGGCTGAAAACTGTCGATGTGAACTTTTGAGTGAACCTGTTGGGTTGTGGAGAAAACAAAGAATTGAATCACAACAAAGAGTTCACTCTTGGACTAACCAAACGTCTCTTGCTTTGAGTGATTCTATACCAGCATTTCCCGCCAAACTTTTCCCCTTGTGTGACCCGGTTATCTTTATATTTCTGCTTCGTTACCCGCAAATAAAAGAACCTGTCCGATTTACACTAACCTATTTAAAAGACATGAAACTCGACATTGTTCAAGCCGAGTGTAGTCAGTAGTCTAAGCGCAAGGGTTGTAGCTTAACTCTGGTTTTTGGGAAAAAACCAGACAAGGTCAAGGTAGTGAAAATGTATTTTTTCTTTATATAGGTATGTTTCGGTCGTGTACAAAATGCCCGATTTTCATAGCTACAAAACGACTAATCATAACGCTCGACCTCTAAGATCTATTGCTAGCAGGTCAAGGTTACATTAATCTGAACTAGGAATATGATTTCGTCTTCTTCTTCCGACAAGGTAATTTTGCTTTTCATTTCCCGGTACGGGGTCGCGAACTGGCCATTGGGAAACCCTGCCCCATACAATATGTTGTTGTTTTTTTGTTTGGTTTATCAAAAGCTTGCCATTTTCTGAGACAACGCCAGAACTGTCTCACCCGCGCTTTGTACCTTGCACCTCCTTCATTTCCTTCCAAAAAATCTAACACATACCCTTTGTCTGTCTTCCCAAGATCCTCGTTCCATTAGTCTGTTTCCCCACAGTCCTGGTACCATTTGTCTGTTTCCCCACAATCTTCATGCCATTTATCTGTTTCCCCACAATCCTCGTACCATTAGTCTGTTTCCCCACAATCCTCGTACCATTTATCTGTTTCCCCACAATCCTCGTACCATTAGTCTGTTTCCCCACAATCCTCGTACCATTTATCTGTTTCCCCACAATCCTCGTACCATTAGTCTGTTTCCCCACAATCCTCGTACCATTTATCTGTTTCCCCACAATCATCGTACCATTTATCTGTTTTCCCACAATCATCGTACCATTCGTCTGTTTCCCTACAATCGTAATGCAATTTGTCTGTTTCCCAACAATCGTAATGCCATTTATCTGTTTCCCCACAATCCTCGTACCATTAGTCTGTTTCCCCACAATCCTCGTACCATTTATCTGTTTCCCCACAATCCTCGTACCATTAGTCTGTTTCCCCACAATCCTCGTACCATTTATCTGTTTCCCCACAATCCTCGTACCATTAGTCTGTTTCCCCACAATCCTCGTACCATTTATCTGTTTCCCCACAATCATCGTACCATTTATCTGTTTCCCCACAATCATCGTACCATTTATCTGTTTCCCCACAATCCTCGTACCATTTATCTGTTTCCCCACAATCCTCGTACCATTTATCTGTTTCCCCACAATCCTCGTACCATTTATCTGTTTCCCCACAATCATCGTACCATTTATCTGTTTCCCCACAATCATCGTACCATTTATCTGTTTCCCCACAATCCTCGTACCATTTATCTGTTTCCCCACAATCATCGTACCATTTATCTGTTTCCCCACAATCATCGTACCATTTATCTGTTTCCCCACAATCCTCGTACCATTTATCTGTTTCCCCACAATCATCGTACCATTTATCTGTTTCCCCACAATCCTCGTACCATTTATCTGTTTCCCCACAATCATCGTACCATTTATCTGTTTCCCCACAATCCTCGTACCATTTATCTGTTTCCCCACAATCATCGTACCATTTATCTGTTTCCCCACAATCCTCGTACCATTTATCTGTTTCCCCACAATCCTCGTACCATTTATCTGTTTCCCCACAATCCTCGTACCATTTATCTGTTTCCCCACAATCCTCGTACCATTTATCTGTTTCCCCACAATCATCGTACCATTTGTCTGTTTCCCCACAATCCTCGTACCATTTGTCTGTTTCCCCACAATCCTCGTACCATTTATCTGTTTCCCCACAATCCTCGTACCATTTATCTGTTTCCCAACAATCATCGTACCATTTATCTGTTTCCCCACAATCATCGTACCATTTATCTGTTTCCCCACAATCATTGTACCATTTGTCTGTTTCTAAAAAAAACTTGACGCCATTTTTCTGTTTGTCCCACCATCGAAACGCCGTGCTCTCACTCACAGACGACCCAATCAGTTTTACTGGCATCGGCATACGTGGGAAGTTTGTGGCCTGCACATCATCCTGCCGACTTTACTGTCCTGGCCATGTCCAACTCTGCCTCCCTACCCCGCCATTAAGCCATCAAAGGTTTTTGGGTACCCTGAAGATTAAGTATGGCCCAGAGGCGTCCCCACAAAAAAAAAAATATAAATCGTTTCAGCCTTACTTGTTTTAAGCGATGAACCCATGTGCTTCGAATCTCTGCTGACTCGACTCTCGCTCGCCTTCACCACTATAAAAAGTGAGATCAAAGTAAATATAAAATGTATACATATAAAAGGAAATGGTAAATGGTTACACAACCAAGCTAATGACTTATGGGGCAACACAGTAACTTACCCGAAGGTTCCTCGCACAGATGTCTCAGCTTAAACCCGCCTGAAAAAAAACAAAAAGACAATGTTGAACTACCTTCAAATGAAATGCTAAACTTATAAAGTACATTAATTTGTTTATTTGACCAGAACGTGTAATAATAGTCAGTTATATGTTGTTGTCATTGTCAAATTATATTATTTTTAACATTACGCGTAGATCGGAAATGGATGAAAATGATTTGAGAGGGGTGGGAACTTCTGTACCAATGGGATTCAATAATCTGGCAAAGAGTGTATACTCCAGGGATCGGCAATCATTTGATAATTGTGAGTCAAGACAGGATGACTAATTCAGTCAGCATACCAACAGCTTAAAAGTCATTATGCTCTAGCACTCAATTTCTTGTAGAAGAGAATTTTTTGGGTGGTGGCCTTCCGCGTGCCATTGAAACTCGCTCTGCGTGCCAAGTCTGGCAGGCGTGCCGTAGGTTGCCGACTCAATGTGTATGCCATCGATATTGTTCCATTAAGAGTACACAGGTGGGGTAACATGGGGGGGACGTTCCCCGTTTAGCATCCGATGATCTTTGCACGGGCGAGAGCACGCCGAACAACGGTGGAGAAGAAATAGGTGCAATAATACCCGTCTCGCCGAGCCCGAGGTCTGGATGACCAGAACCATATTCTGGTATTTGTACTACCGGTCGAAAGTGCAGATAGACGGGGTAATGCCGCATCGCTAATGATCGGGGGAAAATCCGCAAAAAGGCAGGGGGGGGGGTGTGCATGTGCCTGCGGAATACCTAACATGGGGCGTGTCTTGTCGGATAGTGTCTTGATGCTAAGATCACTTTGACCCACCCCTTCTAACTTAACACTCTGGTTTAAAAGATCTATAATTTAGCGAATGATGTAAGAAACTGGGTGGAGTTTATAGTCAACTAAAGTTAACTTCTAGCTTACAGTTGCACGAGTCGTGACCCAGTAACTTATTTATGCATAGGTCATGTGTTGTTGTTTTTATTAGTATAGTTTCGTGCAATTTAGCACATCATTCAATATCAATGAAAGTAATAAAATTCGAAACTGTTTTGAGGAGAATAAAATCAATGAAAGCTGGAGCTAAATTAATGATTTTTTTATATTAGTAGTAATTAGACCTACATTGTCTGTGGTATTCGTCCTGTGACAACCAACTGTACAATACTGAATGTCAGCTGACTCAGGACAGCCCTGAGATTGACCGACAGGATTGATCTAATCTACCTGATCTAATACTGTACGCTGTATGATAACTGTGTTGTTCCGAACCTCCCCCCTTTTTTGTGGTCGTTGTTGCTGGAAACCAGTATTTTGTTGAACAAACACAAACACAACATCAAGCTTACAGAAAAAATCCACAGCACCCAAAATGGCTAATAACAGCATCACCAGTAAGGCCAAAATTAGAAGTACCTCATAAATGTGTTCAGACCCTGTGTGGAGAATAATAGGTACATAAAGGCATAGATGATAATAATAATTAAGTCTATAATTATAATAATTGGTCATTAAAACAAAGCAGGTGTTTACAAAATATCTTTAAAAATGTGTACTTTAAACAATTTTGCACACGAGAGGACGGTGGCGCGTTCGAGTGGCGTTACGAAGGATCTGGGTTGAAATCCTGGTGAAGGCAAGGATTTGCTAGGACTGGAGGATGTCCCCGAATCTGCCCAGCTCTAGTGGGTACCTGACCTTAGTTGGGGTTAGGTAAAAAGCGGCTGTGCATAGTGCTGGCCACACAATCACAAAGTATCGTGAACGCTGCTTCACCGGCCCTGTGGATCAAATTGGTCGGAAGGATACATTACTTACATGAGAGGATTATCTTTGCCGGTTGTTTGTTTTGAAAAAAAATAATTTTTAGAATCTGAACCAACACCTTTACGAATTCGTTTGTCAATGACAAAATTAATTCTCGATATTAATTACTTTACTACACTGAAATAAGTATTTAAGTAATTCAACAAGCTCTTATAAGTAAAAAATAAAGTCTACAAGGTTCCCATTTTTTAAGCAGGTTGACGGAGGAAACAGGGCTCGCGCGTTTCGTGGACTCAATTTACGAAGACAATGCGTGGCCAATACTAACACACACAAAACGTACATATTGAGCACACAAACTGAAACCCTCACACTCAAACAAACACACACACACACTCAATTACACACACACAGAGAGACACACCCACAGCATAAAACGTATACCCGCACTGATAAATCCTCGTAAGTATACACTTCAAGCATCACAATTTAAAAAACTACAACAAATGAACGATTGTATAGTAAATTTTCAACAAAAATAATTATAAAATTAATTACCAAAGTCAAAATAAAGATAATTAAAATTGAAACAAATAATCTTGGGACTGTTGAAATGCCTACAAATCTAGGGCATACAAATCTACCGCATACAAAATTATAAATCTAAGGCATACAAATCTTCATAATACAAACAATAATTATATTCCTCCTTAACATATTGTGTGCGTACTTACAAACCCATCCTTTGCTCACATGGGACACCTTGATATCTGTAACACGAAATTTTCATTTTTTTAAATGTAAAACAAAATTGTACAATAAAAGAATAATTTGATTAACAATAAAAGTTCTTTTGACACACACCCCCTTCCCCAATTCCCATTAACGCTAAAACAACACACACCCCCTTCCCCAATTCCCATTAACGCTAAAACAACACACACCGAAAAAGATATCCACCCTACAGATCTAGACTACAAGCTGCACAGCGTATCACGCTACGGCCAAACCAACTTCCATTTGAGATAAATTGAAACGTGTTGCATTAACGCACAGGGTCGAAATAGTTTTGGGTGATTCCTTATTCATCCAGTGTGGTCAACCTTCGCCACTGGTCAATCTCTCGTGGAAAATGCTCGGATAGATCTTTTTGGTTGCCATTGAAAATCGCGCTCGCCATGCGTGCCAAGTCTGGCAAGCTTGTCGTACGTAGATCGCCAAAACCCCTGCATCAATACACCGTTTCAGATGGGAAAGAGCGGCAATTATATTCTGCATGACATTTTTCTTTTTTTTCCCCCCAGTCTTGTTTCCAATTCCCATCCCACTGGTCAGGTTCCCATCTGAACATCTCTATACAGATTTCTGTTTGTGTGTGCGTGTTGTTTTGGTTTCTCTTGGCATTATTTCATGGTCGTAGACTAGATACTTTACTGCCAGACTATGCAAAAGCCTGGTCACGCTTCAGACACGCATGGAACCAATTTATCCGCCAGTTTTTCTGGAAAGATTAGTTCGACAAATAATACCCTTACCGTTGTACAAATCACTTTCATTGCCTTTTTTGGAAAGTCTTCCGCGTGCCGTTAAATATCGCTCTGCGTGCTAAGGTTGATACGCGTTGCGTAAGTTGCCGACCCATGTTATCAATCATACTTCAAACAAGCTAAATTCCCCCGACTTTGCACGGGGGAAAGTTAAATAGATTTAAACCGCATGCGTCTAAAATATAGATCTAAATATTAGATTTAACTTGCTGAAAACATTTTAGAAAATATCTAAGTCCTAAAAATCTTTGCGAGCTTCAAACCAAAAGTAATATTAATGGAAATTAAAAATAATAAAAAAAACAAGAAATAAAACAGTAGGGAATCGAACTCAGGTCAGCCGCATGATAGGCAGATACTCTAACTACTACGCTAGAGAATTCACATGTCAATAGCGAGTACACAAAGTAAAATATGAGTCAATAAGGTCAAGTGTCTTTAAATTAACCAATGGGAGTCGGATAACACACACACGGACTACTTTGTATATACTTTATATATATATATATATATATATATATAGATAGATAGATAGATAGATAGATAGATAGATAGATACTTACACTCCTAAACCCAGTGATTGCAGTATCACCTATAGATAAAAATAAAACCCGCGCCCCCTTTTCATACCGCCCACTGAACTTCCTCGCCTAGGATTTACCTCCGATCGGGCACTCGTAGGTGTCGCTGCGTCTGCAAAAGTCCTCATAGCTGAAGGTGACCGCCTTGATGGAGTTGTTGAACACGTTCGCCATGAGGACGCATTCCGACTTATTGGCCTGCACCGTGCGGCCGCTGTGGCTCAGCTTCAAGGAGGGCTTCTCCAGGCCCTTGACACAAAACTTCACCAACGTCTTGAGGCCGTTGGATGAAGGTTTTATTAGGGGGCACGGGCTGCCCTTCGGTATTCTGATAGGATACGCTTGGTTTACAGTCATGTAGACAGAGATGTCGGCTACAAGAACAAAAACACACAATTATACTCTCATTTTAATATACTTAGGAACATAGCCTACATATTTATTTTGGTTAAATCTACATTTGCATTGTTTTTGCTTTGGGGGACCAAAAGGTACCATTAAAATATAGAGAAAGATATAATTTTCTAGTCAAGATAAATATGGAGTATAGTTTAACTCTTTCTATACGTTTTGCCATACTGTATGCCGTAACGTTATGGCTCGCCTTGATTTTACGTATGGAAAGAGTTAAAGACATGGAAAAAAATATAATTTAACGTGAAGCATTAGAGTTACATTTTTAAAAATGTACACCATTTAAAAATAATGGAATCCTAGTATGTGTTTTTTTTCCCATATCTGCAAGCATTGTCTTTAACACACATATCTTATTCTTGAATTTTTAATGATCATTTTATTTAGAATTGTTGTGTATTCAGCTCCAATTACTCAATTTTCAAATCTGTTTTAGCTACACCAATCCCGTCACATGGCGGAAAGCTTATAGTTTAAAAAACAAAACTAAATTTCAAACTGTAGAATATCTTCATGAGTGATTCAAACAGAAAACTACATAATTATTATGCGCGATGATGCAGTTGTCCCAATCGTTTCATAGACCCTGTTATATGTGTATGCTTCTACTTCTACTTCGGATCCCGCTAACATAGTAATGTAGAAGAAAGGTAATATACTGTATAACATTCAGAAACCGTTCGCTACTTTTTATTACAAGGAGCTTGACAGCAAACAATTCCGTATGCATGTTCCAGGGCCTGGTCGATCGTAAACGATGAAAAAGAACAAAAAAACTAAATTCCGAAAGAAACGGTTTCGCTTCAGTTTTTATTGCAATTTTGTTTGTTAGTTTCCTTCTCTTTTTAACAAAACACGTTGTAATTATTCGTTTCTCCGTCATTTTGACGGGCATGAACAAACCAGGAATACTAGTAACTTCACATCATTTAAAACATCAATAGAAATGCAGGACTAGACTCGGAGCACGGATGAGCGTAGGACATAATAATCTTCTTTATAGAAGCATTGCTATGGTGTATAAGATAAGATTATGTTATCGGAAACTACAATGAATAAACAACCAATAATTTGGAAAAAAAAATAGTGTATAGGTTAAGGGGGAAGTCATAGGCTCTTGAAATATATTTACAGGTCAGTGTTAAAGAGCTATAATTTTATAGATCAGTGATATCGTGTAACAATGGCGGGCTCTTTGCATCACGAATATTGTTTCCGTGTATAATCCATTCTTTTTTTTTTTTTTTTAGATCTGTGAGTGCACATATCACAAAGTGCCCACTTGGAGAGAAATATACTATTACTTGTTAATTGCAATGATCAAACCTCTATTTTTTTTGTTTTTTTTTTAAACCGGTAATGCATTCGAGGCCTGGTACCGGGACGCGACCAGGCTTTCGGGAAGCTCTGGGATAGAGCAAGAATTCCTGGGACTCTGGTAGCCGAGAAGGTTAAACACTTTAAAAAAATAATAATTTAGTTCTTGGTTTGTTTTATACTTATGCTAAATACACATTACTAATTAACTTCTCGCTGTACTCACATTTTACTGGTGGTGGCTCTGTGATGGAAACATGTAAATTCTTAGTGTAATCTTCACATAGTAAAGTTCAACTATTAAGGTTCAAAATGCAAAGTTTAACCGTTAAGGTTCAGTGTAAAGTTCAGCCGTTCTACCCTTATACCGCCATATATATAAAGGTAGGCTGTGTAAGTGTTCTACCAATCATATTAGTTAATTTCAAGACACCACGTGACCTTATTGTCACTTATTATACTTTTGCGAGTTCACTTCGGACATTTGTCTTCGCTAGCTAAGTGGATAACTTATCGGACTGCCATGCGATTCTCCACTTAATATTACTGTTAAAAAAAAAGATCGTAAATCTACGAGTAACATTGGGCATTTCAAGATTTTTGTTAAATAAAAAAACTTGCTATTTTTATTACCTAATTACAATATTTATTTTAAATTACTTTCCTTAAAGTCTTCAGTACACATTTTTTTTTTAAATAGATTTTTAATTCCATACATTTAAAGGTCCAGAGATCATGTCATTGTTGTCATACGTGACATTTCCTTATTCCTGTTACTGTTGCCAGTAGTTGCTTACCAGCCAAGATAATGAGAACAAAAATATCAACCTATTACAAACTCGGTTAATATAAATTTGTTCGATGACAAAAGTGACAAAAGTCTTATCTCCCGAAAAAACGGACACCTTACTCTTCAAAGACTAAACGCATCCCAGAGTGCTAAATTAATTCTTCCATTATGCGTAAAATATATGTAATTTTTGGAGTGACATAAAAATGTGCACTAATCAACGCTCTAGCCACACCATAATATCCACATCCTTACGTTCAAACTATACCTATAGCTTGTAACCTTACCTCTGAGCGGACAGTGGAATGCTCCTACTCTTTGGCATTCATCCCGGAAATTGAACTCCACATACCTGACGCACGCTTGGAAGGTTGGGGCCTGGGCTATGCAGTCGTTTTCTATGGAGACCTCACCGCGGCCCGCGATGCGGAGGTAGAGAACGGGCCTGATCAAGCCCGCCGTGCAGAACTGGAAATAGGTCTTGGTGCCCAGCTTGGAGGGCGTAATCAAGGGGCAAGTTCTGTTATGTCCGAGCCTTATAGGTAATTTAGTGTTTACTTGCAATACTACAGAGAAGTCAGATTCATCTGAAGGATAAAGAGCCATGGATGTAAAGGTGCTTTCATTATATTTATGTAACAATCCTCAAATCTATCCATCCATCAATCCATCTATCTAGCAACCAATCTATGCATCCAGTCACCGTCCATCCATCTATCCTCCAATCCATATATCTATCTATCAATTGATCTATCTATCTACCCAACTACCAACCCAACTATCCATCTATTTATCTATCTAGCTAACTCACCCATCATCTCCATCCACCTATCCATCTATCATTGATCTATTTACTCACCGAACTATATATCAATCTATTTATCTTTTATATATATATATATATATATATCTAGCTATCCATCTAGACATCCATTCATCCACTATCCATCTATCCACTCATCAACCCTAAATCTATGTAAACCCACACACCCAACTATCTATCGATCCATCTACCCACCCAGCCACCCACTATCCCACCAATTTATCAAACCGATCCAACCCTAGATCTAGTTAGAGAGAGACCAGAGATAAAACTATATAGAGAAACATTAGATAGAAACCAGACACAGATCAGACCAGATATAGATAGACT
The DNA here is from genome assembly GCA_949126835.1 of Anisus vortex. Taxonomy (NCBI): domain Eukaryota; kingdom Metazoa; phylum Mollusca; class Gastropoda; family Planorbidae; genus Anisus; species Anisus vortex. The sequence continues at coordinate 46,913,336 of OX421493.1, forward strand.
TGACAAACTGACTAGATTAGATACATTCAATAGATAGATAGATATCTGAACATTTACCGCCAATAATTTTCTTTAACACATACGGGTATCTGGTGACGTCGAAGATCAATCTGTTCAGACTGTATTCGGTCTTCGCTGGGGCCCGAACTGTGAAGTTGAACTGCGCTTTGTTTCCACTACACCAGCACTCTGGTGACACCTGGCCGTTACATGCCGTCAGATCCGCATCACATATCTGTGTCAGAACACAAAAATCCAATACGTTTGCAGGCGTTCTATCAATTCACTTCCCAGACTTGTGCTCTAACATAATTACCTTTTTTTTTTAAATTTTGTTTTTCTTAGCGCTTTAACTCAAAAAGTCATTGTTTGCTGTTATAGGTTTTCTTTATATGTTTTTTTTTTCTGTTGTTATGTTTTAAATATACAAGTAATTGGTCTATGGAGTTGAATTATTTCCTTATCAGGGTAGTTACGAACTGGAATCAGAGAAACGTGCTATTTCTTACTGCGTCCCATTTTCCTTCCGGGGAGTGTGGCAGAGCTGAGGGATGGGCGGGGGGGGGGGGTATTTTATTTTTACTAATGTCTGCGTAACACCAAAGAACCACACAAGCCACTTGCACAAAATAGGTTTATAAAAGCGTAAACTTAAGCCTTCTCTTAGCGTCCCTTCTCTCTCTCTCTCTCTCTCTCTCTCACTCTCTCTCTCTCACTCTCTCTCACTCTCTCTCTCTCTCTTTCTCGCTCTTTTACTCTCCGAGTTTCTCGAATGAGCAGTACAATAATTACTGACATACGTTTTTTGTTATGTTTTATGGCAGACTGTTAAAGTATCCATTTCAGAGCAATTCGAGCTATAGTGTCTGTGAGCAGAATTCACTAGTTTTGTTCGCAGTATTTGCGTATACACATTCACATTTTCGTCTGTTGTTCGTTGTCTGTATTCTGTGACTGTCGTCAGCGCATAGAACCGTCATCAACGGGATAGGATATGCGCTATACAAGCGCCATTATTATTATTATTAGTGTATGTGCCAACGGCATACAAGGGTGAAGCGTGGCTGGCTCATTGGCTCAGATGCCTTACTTACCCACAGCTGGTGATGATGCTTGTACATCGATTTTCGATGAGGACCATCCTTTGTGAGTCCTATTGTTGCCCGAAAGTGCTTACCGCAGTGGGAGCACGGATGATGCGCGCCTTGATGGCGACTAGTTCACCATAGAACAAAGACAATTATATCAACAAATTTACCACTTTTGATTTATTAGTTTCTGGGTTCTCGAAAGATAACTTCATGGTGTCGTACGGATAGCGGCTGCTCTCTACGAAGGCCACGTGCAATACGATCGTATCCTTGCCTGCCACCAGAAATTCCTGGCACAGCTTCGGTACTGTCATGTCCTTGTATGCAATGACCTGAAAAGCCACTTTTGTGTCATGGATAGGGGATGGGAGAGAGAGAGTAGGGATATGGTGGAGGGAGAGAAGGTTTAGGGGGCACAGGAGAAAGAAGGTTTATTTATTTATTATTTACATCATTTGTGTGTTAGAGGTCGGAAGAGGTTTTAAGAGAAAACAAACTGGCTTATTGCTACGGGACAGAAATATCAACTTCAAGTTATAATCTTCTTATCTTATACATTACAGACTCTCCTTCTATAAAGAAGATTGTTGCGTCCTACGTACATCTGTGGTTTGAGTCTAGTACTGCATTCCTGTTAGTGTTTAAATGATGTTTTGAAGGATGTTAAGTTACTGGCAACCCATTCCATGCCCGGGTGCCACTCGAGAATAAATAGTATTTATATGCATTAGTTCTCGAATAAGGGATAAGGACAGTTTTTTGTCCTTATGTTTAACCGAGCATTGCGATATATTGTTATTGGGATGTATTTCTAAATTAGAGTTTAATGCCTTATGTATTATTACTACTTTACTCTTTGCCCTTCTGTTCTCAGTGTTTCTAGGTTTAGTGATTTAACTATTGGTATTACTCTTGTCACCAAACTGTCTATTTTCATCTATATATTGATACGTTTATCAATGAGTATTTCTATATAAATCAATCAATCAATCAATTTTTCTATCTACCTTTCTATATCTAACTAAGCCTCTCTCTCGCTCTCTCTTTATATATATATATTTTGTCTGAGTTACATGGAATGACAATGCTTATTAAGACTACAGCCTTAGACCTTGTAGCCAGTTCCCTGTCAGTTCGCCAATATGATTGCAGGTGAAAAGGGACTTCTATTTACTCTGGTATACGGCCAAGTGCCAATAAATGATCTATGAATACATGATACAGATCGAATCATAATTCCATTTCGGATCTATCTAAATATATAAAAAATAGATTTTGACGAATCCAGTTCGAATATTCTGCTACAGTATCATGTATATGAGCTTATTGACGAGTCTTAAATAGGCATTTCGGATGCAAATGTATTTCCGCTATATTCCCGTAAACAATCGTATAATTTTCTTTTCGGCATTTTTCAAGTGCATTGTTTAACATCCGGTTCATTTTGTTTTGCTTATAATGGCAACCATTAAGACTGCAAGCAGAGATTTACGCCTTGTTGCTGACTTAACATTCACGGATGTTGAGAAATTCATTTCACTTTCAACAGCAAGTTCAGGACGCCTACAAATAAATACAGGCTATAAGTATTATTTTGAGGATTATGTCTTCAATATTAAAAGTGAGTATGCCAAAATTTATAGCAGAAGGCAGCCATTTTTTAAATCCACTTTAGCGAATAGGATCGGAAGTGATGTGTCATCCAAAATGTATGCATGCATAAGTTTTAAGACTCGTCAATTCATAACTAATTCTGCTGATAATAAAAATTTAAATAATTCTGTTTATATAGCGCCGCTTGCCAATAATCTTAATATAAGCTCAGAGCGCATTTAACATTGAGCAAGAAACAGTATACTAAGAACACGGATATAATTCTCTGAGGCTAAAAATAGATAAATATATAAAGCTAGATAATTATTAATAATTTAAAGATTTACAAACATAGAACACAGCAAATATATGATAATATGTATCTTTCATTAACTGGCCTAATATATAAGTAAAACAGTAGGAATCTATAAACACAATAACCATAATACTTACACACAATCCTGCCTGTATAAAGTAGACAAAGATGTGATATAAAACAGCTGATTCCCTGACGTGACAACATTGCCAACAATTTTGACTTTATTCTTGTTAACAAAAAAACAAATCTATGGAGAAAGTCTATGTTGTCATATTCATATTCAACAATTCATCACACTCATTAGCACTTTAGGTGCTGTGCGTTTTATGCAGCGGTGCGCAGAATAATAGCCAACCGTATTTCGTAACAAAAGAAGCTTCACTCTATTATGTTCAACAATTTCTGGGTCCTATTTTGGGAGATGCCAACTGTCAGCTCAGAAGCTCTACTAGGCAGAATCAAGGTTTTTCTTAGCTTACCAAGCTAAGATTTGGTAAAAGGATTGGAATAGGGGGGGGGGGGGGACCAAGAACACTTGTCCAAAGCGGGTCGTCGACAATTAGACAATTTTTCGACGTGATCTTAATCTAAAAAAAAGATCTTCATCTTTTTGTTGTACGTTTATGTGTTTGTTGGCTGCTGTTTGTCTCGCAAGACGACGAAATTCAATGTGCACTTTGGGGAGTGTGCGCTCCTGGCCATGCATCTTTTGATGTGGCAGTACAATGCCCTTTCCACACGTGAGTGACATACTCTGTTGCACTTCTGGCACAAGAAGGCAGCATCAGTCACTGACTGGTCTTCCCTTTCCCTGTTTCTGGTCAACGAGCTGTTACAACGTTCTCCTACTTCCAGACCTGAGGTCAACGCTTGTCTCCAGCTGGACCTGTATCTGGCAAGTTCATCCCAGCTATTTGTATCCATCGCGTTGTCTCCGACGCATACTCTGAATCTCCTTGCGAGACAATGTCGCTAACAACGAGGTGATTCAGCAGGCTAAAATGCCAAGCATACTGACTCTTCTCCGCCAACGTCGACTCAGATGGCTAGGACATGTATGTAGGATGGAGGATTGCAGAATCCCCAAAGACATCATATACTCAGAACTAGTAGCAGGAAAAAAGGACTACAGGGCGGTCCCACCTCCGATTCAAGAATGTCTGCGTTAGGGACCTTAAAGCCCTTCATATTTATGACGTTGATTTATTTAACTCTAAATTTCTATAGCAAAGTTTCACTACTTCTAAATTTCTAATGCAAAGTTTCCCTACTTCTTAATTTCTAATGCAAAGTTTCCCTACTTCCAGGTCGTTTCCCTACTTCTTAATTTCTAATGCAAAGTTTCCTTACTTCCAGGTCGTTACTCACTACCGGGTTACAATAGCAAAAGTTTCCAGTTCTCAAAAATAAGTAGGAAAAAAAAGGTTAAATTTAGCCCATAATATTAGAATGTACTAGAGATAGCTATAAAACAGTATATTTTGCCCCAATGAGATATTGCGTAATGTTTGAAAATGATTTTAGCCACAATCCTCAATTTTAGTATCGTAAGTTGTATGTTCTTTAATATTGTTTTAATTACCGGTATGCTGAAAGACGGAATTTATGTAATCAAGTCAAATTTCCATTTATTTGGATCAATGAAGCAATCTTATCCTATCTTATCTTATAACACGTTTAATAGGCCTAATGAAAAGAAAAACGGCCCTAATGTGTGCCTTCGCAATGGTTTCTCACATTTTGTTCCAATTTCGACATTTTGTGACTTTCGACCTTAATAATATATCCTTTACTATAGAAATCTTCATGAACTTTTCAACAAAATTAAAGCCAAATATATTTTAAATTGTATTAAAGACATTCAATTGTAATACATAATAAATAAACTAACCCATAAAATCAAAGTTTTTATTATACACCCTTTCTTTGTAAACTAAGTTTATATTTAATTTATATTTTGATAGATTAAAATAAATATAAGTGATATCAGGCCTAATGAATTTCCACACCAAAATTTTGAGCATCTTTTTTTTTCTAGTTTGGCCCGCAAAAAAACATAAAAAGATAACTCGCTTTGTTACATTGTGTCGTTTAATTCTATTTATTTTGTGAAAACGAACACATCCGAAAAGTTTAGTTACTTCTATCTCTTCCAGTAGAGGCATCCATCTTTTACGTGAAATATTTTCTTCGAATCGCAAATTTGCAAGTATGTTGCCCAAGTTTCAGCTCGATTGGACGACGGGAAGAGGTCGAAAAATCGATGCAAAGTTTTGCAAGCAGACAATCAGACAGACAGCGCAAGTTAAGAGAAAGGGAGTAAAAAAAATGTAAGAACAATAAAATGAATACAAGAAAAACACAACTACAACGTTAAGCACAAAGCCTTATATAACCTTTAATGTTGATTAATGCATCGGGGCATGGAATGAAATGGGTTGCCTGAACAAACCAGGAAAACTAGTAACTTAACATCATTTTAAATACTTAAGCACTAATAAAAATGCAAGACTAGACTCAAACCACGGACGTGCGTAGGACGCAATATTCTTCTTTAATACAGGGAGCGTCTGTAATGTATTAGATAAGTGGAAAAAAAGATTACGACATTGCCCCTTGAGGACGGACCCACCGATCTATAAAAAGAATGGATTGCGCCTTCTTAATAAATTGGTTTGAGCAAAGTAAAGAAAGCACTGATCTATAGAAGAACGGAAAAACTAAAAATGTCCACTGCACTTACCGATATAAACAAAATTGTGTCTAAAACTTACTGTGCCACTGATCTATAATAGATCGGAACGGAATCTATGTTGCTGCCATTTTACACAATATGCAAATGGATTGTTGCTGTCAAGCTTCTGAATTCTTATTAATAATATAAAAACTAACAATAATACGATCAAAAGAAAAGAAATAACAAACAACAAAAAAAGTTAATAATAAAAAAAGTAGACAGCAATATTTCGCAGTACGGAAAAACCCGGTCCCGAACACACACTAAATTTGAAAGCATTTCAAAGGGACATCAATGTGAAACTGCGCCCATTGTATAACCTTAACATACGGTGATTAGTAATAGGTCTAAGTTTATTTAAAAAAATTAATTAACGAATTAAGCAATATTGTTAAAAAAATAAAACTTTCTTTTGGAGGACATTTCCAATTTATACATTTAACTTTGAACCCGATTAGTCAAACGGCTTAGAAGAATATAGAGCAGAAACAAACATCTAAATAAATAAACAAACTCACGGTAATTATATATATTGATTAGTGACAGTATAAACAAAAGGGCGGACATTTCCTCAAGAATGTTACTTCCGAGCCTAATCCATTCTTTTTAGAGATCAGTGGGACGGGCCCACTGATCTATAAGGAATGCGTAACTTTTAGCACGGTTTAGCACAATAGTTGTTCACATAGTCTACAAATTTTTAAAGAATACTTGTGTACATTTCTGTATTGTTTTTGTAATTGTCTGAATCGGAACTTGTTATTATGATAAAATGGATTTTAATGTTTTTATTTGCATTCATTGTTTAACTTATATTGTTATTTTTAACGACATAACTTCAGGTAATTATTTCACTAAATATAATCGTAAGTTCACTATGAATTACCTGCTATAAATGTTATCAAACATTGAAATGTTGAAATATCTACATATATTTATATCTAACTATTTATTTTATTTATGTATCTATCGATGAACCAATATATCTATCAACCATTCAATCTGCCTAGCTATTAATCGATCGAACTATCATTATTGTTATTGTCTATCTATCTATATTCATGTATATGTGATGTTATATAATCTAATAGTATGTCTCGTCTCGTTTGTTCAGTCTATTTTCCTATCTATTAAAGCATATATCTAGTATATCTTCTACCAATCTTTTTATGCATCTACCTATCTATCAATTTACTCATACGTCTATTAATATATAAATCTATCTATCAAGATTTTGACGTATTTGACTGCTCTAGTACCATTACACCTCTAACTGTGATATTAATAATTAAATTAGTTTATGATATTAATGTTTGGGTTTAGGCTACTTGATATAATTTATATTTAGCTATTGGATACTTATTTTCAAATCCCTTTACAAGATTTAAATTAGGATTACTTTGTGATATTTATAACTAGGTTATATTTTATGATATTAAGAAGATTTGAATTATAATGATATTATTGTCTTACTTTTTCCTGTATGATTTTTAAAAGTTCAAGCTCAGAACACCTCCGAGTTATCAAACAGGTCCAAGCGTATGGACTGTAGAACAGGTAGGTTTTTAATTTTTAAACTGCACACAATATAGGGTTTTTAATTAGGCAAAATATCCTAATGTTGAGTAATCATTCTAAGGTTTTCGATTGGGCTACCCTAATGTTGAGTCACCTATCTGAAGTTTTCAATTATAGGCAACCCTATGGTTGAGTTGTCATTGCAGCGGCCCGAGGGAAACATTGCCCTTTCTATGAATTGAAAAAACAATTACGACTAGACTTCCTCCAGGGCTGGAGTCTAGACTCAAGTCTAGAGAAATAAAACGTAGTATCTGTTTAACGGGATCTAAGACAAGAAATGTTGTGTGTGTGTGTGTTGTTTGGAATAAATTTTACTGCGAGAACAGCAGTCTAAATAAAAGTCTAAATTAAAAGGTACAAACTGTTTTGTTGGAAAGTCTATTATAAAAAGAGAAAACGAAAACTAAAGCGAGTTGCCATGACAAAAACAAAAAAGAGAAGAATTATTAATCGAAAAAATATATTTCCTAATAATATATTCAACATTTAGGTAGTATATTATTATATATTAGCATGAAAGATTATCTCTTCAAATCTATCATATAACACTAATAATATCTTTGTATAGCTCTGCCAACATTTCAATCCGAGTGAAAAAACAACAACACACTAACCAAAAACACAACTTACATGAAACTAATTTTAGACATGAAATGGACGAACATTTTAAAGGCTACATCATTCTAAAAAAAAGCTGATTAAAATATATGATTTATCTACGTGTAATTTAATTTAGGTACTGTTGTGGCACGGTAGCCGATCGGCAGCGCGTTCGACTGGCTACCCGAAAGGCATGGGTTCGAATCCTGGTGCAGGCGAGGACTTGAGGGTGTCCCTGAGACTCCCCAGCTCTGATGGGTACCCGACACTGTTTGGGGTAAAGAAATGGCGGCTGAACAATGAACAATGAACAATGAACAATATTTATTTTATTATATGGGCATTGCGCTGGCCACACATTTCCTCGTATGGTGAAGGCTGCTTCATCAGCCCTATGATCAGTTTTGTCCGAAGGGTCCTTTACTTTACTCTTACTGTGGGACGTGTTTTATTGTTAATCCCGAACAGCGCCGGGTAATTTAGCTAGTACTAAATAAAGAAAAGTTCTTTAGGTTTTGAATTTGTCTTACAGCCAATGTGAAATCTTTCATGAGATTCAACAACGTGATCGACATGCCCATCACGAAGTCCGTATGCAACGTCACCACCGTGGCCAGCCTGAACTCCATCGTGCTTGTCAAGTTCGTCACCGCGGGCCTGGTCAATCCCATCGTCAGGGTGTTCCACGCCGGTTGCAGAGAGGCCACACAGAGCAACGACACGGTGGCTTTCGTGTTCCAGGCGACGGACAGCACGTTCACTTTGAACTTCCGGTACGAGGACGCCTGTGGTCGATCGGACACGTTCTGGTGTACTATAAACAGTAAGGGTGGTTAAGTTCGTTTTTTTTTTTGTTGTTTTTAAATTGAGAATGTCTGCCTCTATTTTTATTTCATGACATCACGAGCGCAGCCATTTTTTTTTCTGTATTATGTTTGTTCCGGAATAAACGGTATTAATTTTTAGCGGAATAGAGTCAGCAAACTGACATCTATGTAATATTATAACGCCAGGAATTAACCTTTAGGTGTGGACAGCTTCTACGTCAGGAAGGGTATAAAGTCATGTCTGGGTTCAAAGGTGGCCTGGATGGGATTCGTTCGCTTTAGACGTGGACATTTGGTCAGTCAAAAATTGTCTCGGGCGGAACACATCCAGACTGTTTTACGGGATACAGGCAGGCCTGCAGACTCTATGGGGGGGGGGGGGGCATACATATGTACATTCAGTTTGAGGAAGAGTATTGCAATTAGACGTAACTTGAAACCGCCCAATATGCGGCCAGTACGGGACAAGCCACAGACAGAGGATGGAGCTAAAATGACCCCCTCACCGTTTGCCTGCTATACACGTGTGGCCTGCTATCGCTGATCTAAGCCCGGCTCTAAGTGCGAAATCTCAGTCGGACGGTTTCTCACGGGCGTCGTCCTTTAGTCTTTTCCTCAAGGAAGAAAGATGGGTACTAGACATTAGTATAGGAAGTTGAAGGCGGCCAGGTGTTGTATTGGCCAAACAATCTACAGATAAACGACTTTGCATTATCCCTATGTAGCAACAGGGTCATTCAGTTTAACTTTTTTTTTAAATACGCCCAACGCCATTCTTTAGAGAACACTTATACTAGCACAGCGGTTCCCTAATTGTCCAGTAGCTACCCCTACCTGTGTGGTTGAAGTTGTGAATCTTTATTCCAGGACCTTTGCCTCTTTCTGGAGTTGAATTGTAAACCAATCATCTCCGTCGAGAGACAAAGTTAAAGTAACATATGGTGATTCCGGAGTAGAATGGTAACCAATGACCTCTATCGAAACAACATTTAAAATCTGAACAGATATCTGATTCTAAAGAAAATAGTTTAACTATTAACACTATTTTATTTTCCTCCACAGTTAAACAGGGCCTTAGAAAAGAAATCCCACCAAGTAAGTACATTTATGTAACTGTAAAATGAATTAATTAGCAGGAGGGCAGAGGGGCGGCGGTGCCAGGCACCAAAATTCGGATACGTCCAAATTGACACTTTATTTGGTCTTTTTGCCACAATATTTGGTCTTTTGGGTAGATTTGGATACCCTCATTGGTCTATCTTTTGGCCATTATCTTCGTTCGTTTTGGTCACCATCTTTGATTTTTTTAAAATACCATCTTTTGTCTTTTCTTACCGATGCGCATTTGTGCATGCGAAACTTTTAGTTCTATTCAATGGGTTTTAAAATTATACTTTTCCATAACAAGGCCATTTAGCTAGGCATTTGTCTCTAGGCATACTATTCCAAGCTTGAAAAAAAAAAACATTCGTAAAGAAAATTAAATTGAACGGTTTTGTAACAAATAAAAAGATGAATATAATTGTTTGTTGTCTAGTGTAGGTTAGGTTTACTTTTTGCATTTTATAGCAAATTAAAGGTTTTATTATCAAAGATTCAAACTTGATGGTGACTGTCCAAAATTTTATCAACAATTTGCACTTTTTGTTTTGTTTTCTTTATTCGTAAATCTAACAATAAGACCCGGAACCGGCTTTCGATGGCCGTTATCAGATCTGGGTTCCGGTTAATTGAAAGATCCTGGTTACCCAGGTACTAGAACTGGTTACCCTGTTCTGCACGGCAGAGTGTTGCAGATTGAGTCGTATTGGAATATGTACGAATTCAGTAGTCACACATAGCGACTGTTGATGTATTTCAGGGATCGGCAACCGTTTGATTACAGTGTTCCGGAGTAGGATGTTTAATTCATTCTGCGTGCCAAAAGCTTAAGGTCATCCTGCTTTAGCATTCAACTTCTTGTAGAAGTACTTGAATTGCCTTTCTTTGGTCTTAGTCTTCCGGACTAAAAATCACTCTGCGCGCCAAGTTTCGCACGCGTGCCGTAGGTTGCCGACTCCTGATGTAGGTGATTTGACTTTTTTTGTGTGTTCTTTTTTTTTGCAGAAGACTACTCTAACTTAGTGCCATTGATCATTGCCATTCTTGTGTCAGTTTTCTTCATTGGAGTAATGACCATCGGAATAGCCTTCTGCTGTGAGATTGTGTTTATTTTCACTAACATACAGACACACACACTTACATACACACACACATACAGACACACACACATACAGACACACACACATACAGACACACACACATACAGACACACACACATACATACACACACATAAAGACACACACACAGACACACACACACACAGACACACACACATACAGACACACACACATACAGACACACACACATACAGACACACACATACATACACACACATACACATAAAAGATTGACTTGTATAAGGGGCAAGGGTGTTAACTCTCAGCAGCAATACGGCCCATTGTTGCATGCTTTCACTCACTGAGAGCTCAACGAAGTAAATTGTTGGAGAAAATGCGGACTTTTAAATATAGATAACTGCACTGTATGGCACTGAGCTATATATATACATGTCTAAATAATAAATGTTCATTAAAATTACTTACTCAGTTACATATGTACGTGGTATTCAAAGCATTTATCCAGAGAAATCATGAACCGTTTTATATTTTGACTTCGCTATTAAATTAATAAATCCGGTCCTCATTAAAATTAACACAATGTACTCGTATTATCGTATAAGAGAGCATAAGCTTACATATGTTCAGTATAAAAGAGTTCATTTTTATCAAATTTCAATGACGCAATTACGAAAAGTTAATATTTTTGGTTCTTTCATGTATATATAGCTAACAGCCATTGACAAGTCTTAACGTGTATGCATGAATACAAGTTCACAAGAAAAAACATTTCCGGTCGAATTTGATCATTTTATTCGAAACATGTCTGTGTGCTAGGTTACTGGTTGTACGAACATTTGTCGGGAATTAAAGTTTCTTTAATTTCCAAAAGATGTTTACAAAAGAAAACAATGTATTGTGAAAGTCAGAAGGGAATAATCACCTTTTTATAATATCAAACTTATTGCTTAATGAATTTTTGTTATTCGTTTTTATGAATACGAAATTTGTTTTTCAATAACCAAGAAAACGCAACTCTTGACTAATTTATTTTATAAACAAGCTACATGCGACTAACACTTGAGTATTACCGGTAATTATCGCCTACTCAGTTTCGATGTCAAAAACGGATTCCTCATAACAAACATTGTATCCTTTGTATAATTCTAAAAGACTAGAACTGGCCGTCGAGGTTGAAATCAACTGTCAATAACCAGCAAAAGCATACTTTTTTATTTACGAAAATGCCTAAAATAATTAAACATTTAAAAATAGAACCGGAAATTCACGATCTCACCAGTTCAAAAGATCTCGCCTAATTAAGACGACTTGTCAATACAGTGCACTTATCTATCATTTCAATTGTGAGCACTCCATGTATATATAGCTCAGTGCTTTCACTTATCTATAAAATTATATTTACAAAACACTGAACTGTATATACATTTCAAGTGAATATGAGTTCCTTTTTTCCTAGCGTGGGGCACGGTGGGCTGCGCGTTAGACTGGTGTACCGATGGTTCTGGGTTCGAATCACTGATCTATAAAAAGAATGGATTAGGCTCGGAAGTAACATAATTGAATAAATTTCCGCCATTTTGTTTATACTGTCACTGATCAATATATATAATTTCCGTGAGTTTGTTTATTTATTTAGATGTTTGTTTCTGCTCTATAGTCTCCTAAGCCGTTTGACCAGTCGGGTTAAAAGTTAAATGAATAAATTGGAAACGTCCTTCAAAAGAAATTTTTATTTTATCAACAATATTGCTTAATTCGTAAATTTAAAAAAAAACAAAAACTTAGACCTATTACTAATCACTGTATGTTAAGATTATAAAACGTGCGCCGTTTCAAAATGATGTCCCTTTGAAATGCTTTCAAATTTAGTGTGCTTCGGGGCCGGGTTTTCCCGTACTGCGAAATATTGCTGTCTACTTTTTTTTATTATTAACTTTTTTATTGTTTTGTATTTGTTTTCTTTTTCTTTCTTTTTGATTGTATTATTGTTAGTTTTATATTATTAATAAAAAGTCAGAAGCTTGACAGCAACCATTCATATGTATATTGTGTAAAATGGCAGTAACATAGATTCCGTTCCGATCTATTTTTAGATAAGTGGCGCAGTAAGTTTTAGACACAATTTTGTTTATATCGATAAGTGCGGTGGAACTGATTAGATTCACTTTGCTCAAACGAATTTATTAAGAAGTCGCAGTCCATTCTTTTTATAGATCAGTGGTTCGAATCCTGGTGAAGACTATGATTATTTGCCCTGGACTCGAGGGTTTCCCTGAGTCTACCCAGCTGTGAAGGCCGTCCCTGCGTCTACCCAGCTGGAGGGTTTCCCTGAGTCTACCCAGCTGGAGGGTTTCCCTGAGTCTACCCAGCTGGAGGGTTTCCCTGAGTCTACCCAGCTGGAGGGTTTCCCCGAGTCTACCCAGCTGGAGGGTTTCCCCGAGTCTACCCAGCTGGAGGGTTTCCCTGAGTCTACCCAGCTGGAGGGTGTCCCTGAGTCTACCCAGCTCTGATGGTTACCTGACAGTGGTTGGCTGGGCATTGTGCTGGCCACACATCCCCCTAGTATGCCGTGGCCACTGAAACAGGTTGGCTGCTTCACCGGCCCTATGATCCGACGGGTACTTAACTTATTTATTTTATTCATATTACTCGCTGATATGGATAAATGAATAATAATAATAATTGTTTTTATATAGCGCTTCTATCATGCTATTAGTATGCTCAGTGCGCTCTAGTAGATTATTACGTCTACTAGTCCCAAAACTCCTGCAGGGCGACAGGGATCCGCCGGTGGTAGGGCTCGAACCCGCGACCTGTCCGATGGTTTTTGGTTGACAGTCCGGTGTTCTAACCGCTGGACCAGCCGGCTTCTCAGAGTATGAAGAGTATGAAATTTGTATTAAGTGGGTTGTATCCACTATTTGTATTGAACTATTGTTTATTCTATTTAATTGAAGTTTACTTTGGCTTCTTTCCATGTCATTAGCTAGATGTCATCAATAAATAATATTAAAAAATGACAATGTAGATTTGAAGTTGATTTGCTATGTATGTATGTATACACACAGATAAACAGACACGCATACACACGGACACACCCAGACCCGCAGACTCACATACACCCAGACACACACGTGTGTCACTAAGATGATATGATACATGTATCAATATACAGCTATTTCAAATACAATTATACAAATGATTTGATTACTTACCGTTACCTTTTTGTTTCAGACCTGCAAAGAATAATTTTGTTCAGAGGTAAGGGTTTAAATAATTGTATGCAATCAAAACTAGTTACGTAAACAAATAGTTTTTTTGTGTGTGGAAAAGCTCAGCTTCGCGTTTTATTAGGGCACACAGCAGGAGTATGTGGCCAGACTAAAGAAATGGAGTCAAGGGGGGGGGGGGCACATAAGGACATTGTCCGAAATATGTCACCTTACGGTGACCCTATAACATAAGGTAAGGTTTCCGCAGTCACAAGCACTACACTTTTCCCTCATGCTGCGTAATTCCCATGGATCATTAACTTGGTGGCATTGCTCGAATACCTGCCCTTGCCACCCAGTAGTGCAAATACCAGACTATAGGACTTGTTATACAGGCAGCGGGCTTGGCGAGACGGGCTGTTGCCCACTTTTCTTCCTCCCCACCGAGCCTCGCTGGCTCTCGCCTCTGCATTGTAATCAGGGACGCGCCTCAGGGGCTGTCTCAATGGCGCCAGCCCACCTGGTGTACTGTTAATGGGAGCGTATCGGTGGTTTAAGCACTTAGCCAACTTCGATGCCCATGGGAAGATACAGAGAAGATAGCTTCGAGACCAAAACCTTCAGAATGTTCAGAATTTCATTAAATGTATGATGTTGATATAATGTACAGTGTTTTTGCATTACTACACATTTTTAAAAATTGTATAGAATGTTTATAATTTCTTTGACAGAAGCCGGTAGCACGACAAACATGTCAAGCGCCAGCACGACAACGAAAGACAGATACAACCCGATAGTCTTGTGAGACTATTTGAAAGTTGCACACACACCCACGTCTCACACAGTCCCATTGTTGATCGCTCATCATCATATTTATGTACTCACCCTTTTTAATTTCTGTATAAATTTTAACCTTGACTTCTTTTTCAACCTCCATTTTTCTTTTTTTTTTTTAGTATCTACTTCGTTTTTCTCTTACCATTGATTAGTGGATTTATTGGTCTCTACATAGGTCTTGTTCACCCCTCCCAAATATTTTTATGATCCCTGCCTTAGGTCTTTTTTTAATAGTATTTTTTGTCTTTTAGGTCACTATCTTGGCAACTATCTTATGTATTTTTGGCTATTTTCTTTTGATCTTTTTTGGCGATTTTCTTTGGTCTTTTTTGGTTTTTGGCGATTATCTTTGGTAATTTTTCACCACTATAATTGGTCTTTTCTGGTCCAGTGCACTTGGTCGCTTCTTCCACCATTACCGTAGGTTCCGTTTGACCAAGGCCATAATGTCTTTTCTAAAAGTTGCCTGTTTCCATAATTTCTTTCACGTTTTACTCGAAAACCTCTACGAGTCATTTAGCAATTAGCTACTGGCGCTCCAGCCCCCTACCGGGCCCTACCCATACGTACCTACCCATCGTATAGGAAATAAGAGATTTTTTTTTCTTGGACCTGACCCTTGACCTTTTTTCTATAATTGCTTTTTCAATATCACCGGCCTATCATTGCCCTACCTGCTCGCTGATTGGTTGCGGTTGTGAATGAAAATCCATTTGAACCACTCAGCTATTTCTTACGTTATATTAAGGCTTATCAATCCTGTTAGAATGTAATATGAAATGGTTTGATAAGTGTTGTTGACACACTTGTTAGTCCCATTGTCAGAGCCTGTGTCTGTGTATATGTATGTGTGCGCTTTTGCTCCTGTAGCTGTGCTTAAAATGATCTGCACAAAATGTACTATAATTATAATAAAAACAAAACAGATCAGGAAAAACAGTGTGATTTAATTACCTTGTGCTTTCAATAATTTTTTGTGTTTCATTTAAGATAAGATAAGATTTCTTTACTGATCCAATTTTAGATACAAAATTAGAAAAATGGATTATTGACTATCTGAATGGAAATTCGGCTGAATGATATTAATAACTCACAAAATATTGACTGACACTAAAAGTGAAAAACAAATTTGATATTGTGTAGTCCTTGGTTAAAATAGAATTCAGATCCATCTACAACGATACTATTAGCTCCTAAGGAGGCAAAATAAAAAAAAATCTTCTTTTTTCAATGCTTTCAGATAAATGATGGCTGGGCCCAAAAACAAATTTTTGTTAAAAAATAATGTAATATTAGAATTAGGTTAGAATTGTGTGATTATCTAATTAATTTGAACAAATAATTACGCATACTTTAGCTAATATTATAGAATTTTAAAGAAAATATCTTAAGGTATCTTAACCCTTACAGTCCCGGGCGCGTATATAGCGGAACTGAAGGCAGCATAGATAGAAGTAGGTCGGTACAGAAAGGGTTAAAGTATCTTCGTCAGATCAGTTCGATGTATGGTGAAAACGGCGTTCACAAGATACGGTAGACTCAAAGACAGCCTCCAGATCCAAGAACAAATTTGAGCCTTCACCAGGATTCGAACCGACGGCCTTTGGTACGATAGCTGAGGGCGCTTCTGCTAGGCCACTCATTTAACGGGTTAAAGCTAATGGCATCAATGATTACACTTATTTAATACAAAGGCGACAATTGATTTGAAGATGTTTACATCTTCGCCAATATTGCATATATTAACCCTTACAGTCCCGGGCGCGTATATAGCGGAACTGTAGGCAGCATAGATAGAAGTAGGTCGGTACGGGAAGGGTTAAGAAAACTGACAAAGGAATATAATTTAGGCCCTACTTTAAGCAGTAAATGATGTACGGTACTTCAACCACTGACCAGTGACTTCAACAGACGATTTCGAATATTTTTAACATGAACATTCCTGATTGTTTTTTTTTTTTTTTTTGAACCATTAAAAAAAAATGGAAAAACTTACAAGCAAGCCTTCCTTTACAACTGCCAGAGGAATTGATTAAGGGAAACAACAACATATGAAATATAACGATTGAAATTATGTGAACAACTCGGGTGGCTTTCAACAAAAAGAAAAACAAAACATAAAAAAGCAATTAATTTCTCGAACTATGGGCCTTGGCGCATTTTGTTTTTTACAAATAGACGAGTGTCATCCTAAATATTGAGTGGAATGTGGATTTAGTGGGGGAAAAAAAGAAAGAAAAAATAAAGGAAAAAAGAATCTAGTTGTCGATATTTGTAAATTTAAACCAATGAAAGAGGTGATCGTCACACAAGGCATTTGGTTGATTTTAATGTCTTGATTTTGCAAAAGTTATTTGCTGTTTTGTTTGCTTGTGTTAATTGATAAAATAAACAGGATAGAAATAACAACTTTTAGTTTAAAAAACCAAACAGAAATGGATACAGTTATATATAAAGATGTGACACCTTTATTGAGTAGTCTTATCTTATAAGTTTTATCTTATAAGTTTCTAGGCAGAAGATTATTACGTCCATTAGGCCCAAAACTCTGGCAGGAATTGGTTGGCGGCAGGACTAGAACCCGGGCCGTTTTGTTGACATTCCGATGAACTAACCACAGGAAGAGCCGGCCCCACCAGTCGGTGGTCGAGGGAGGGGGCGAGTGGTAATAAAAAAAAAACTTTACAAGGGCAGGGAGGGGGGTCAGCCACAAAAGTTTTGGAACCTGTGATCTATATTGGTGTGCATCTTCAACATTTTCATGCGCAATTCTTGTATTCAAGACGAAAGAAGCTGTTTTTTGCGCTCAGTGGAAATAGAAAAAACAGCTAAAAAAAACGAAAAATAAATAAATACAAGACGCAAAGCCAGCGACTAGAAATATTTACTAAAATGACACTTCAGGATTGTGTGTAAACCATTCAGGACTCTTAAAAAGTTTGGTTTGTTTTCAAAAACATATTTCTGTCGGCATGTTATTTTGCAGGTACAAATAAGAGCTTAACTCGTTTTTATATTAAATCGTCCAAATACGAAATGTAATATTATTATTTCACTGTGCTGATTTTATGCATCTTACCTTATATTTTACAGACGCACTTTCTATAATTTTGCTTTATACGCATATCCTTGGTCTGGTATGAATCTAGCCTTGCATTTTGAAGAGAGCTTTTAATGATGTTAACTAGTTGATTTTTCTGATTTGTTCAGGCAATCCATTCCATGCTGGGATGCCACTCGGGAAGAAAGAGAATTCATATGCGTTTGTAATTGCATATGGACAACGAAAAGTGTTTTTATCCCTGTGTCTTTCTGAGTATATTAAAACAATTCATTTTTCATTAATAATTCATTATGTTGGGTTTCATACTCATATTTCAAAAATATTTTCAAAACGATAATCATCACAACTTTCTGATCTGTGTAACAATTACCTTTTTTAAAATTCTGAAACATTACTGCGGTCATTCAACCAATACTTATTACTGCGGTCATTCAACCAATACTTATTACTGCGGTCATTCAACCAATACTTATTACTGCGGTCATTCAACCAATATTTATTACTGCGGTCATTCAACCAATACTTATTACTGCGGTCATTCAACCAATACTTATTACTGCGGTCATTCAACCAATACTTATTACTGCGGTCATTCAACCAATACTTATTACTGCGGTCATTCAACCAATACTTATTACTGCGGTCATTCAACCAATACTTATTACTGTCTTCCTTTTGCCCTTTGTCCTTTCGAGTTCGTTTACATTCACCTTTTAATAGGGGCCCGGGGGGGGGGGGGGGGCTCGGTGGCCAGAGGTTGCTTTTCTGGCGTACCGAAGGTCCAGAGTTTGAATCCCTGTGACGGCTAGGATATTTTCCCCACTGTCTGGAGGGTGTCCCTGATTCTACTCAGCTCTGATAAGTACCGTACCTGCCATTAGTTATGGAAAAGTAAAGGTGGCTGGCCACGTAATCCTTAGTATGCCGTGGCCACGGAAACCAGTAAACACTGCCTAACATGCCGTATAATATAATTTCTTTACTATTGCTTTTTTTAATGTCACTTTTAAACTTCCACGTGTTCATTGCCCTGTTGCCTCTCATTCCCCAACGTCTGAAGCAGCAAACATTTAAGGCTCTAATAGTTGTCATTGTTTGGTTGCTTAAATCTTCTGTTTCTCCACAAGAAAACTTGCCCAGTACCGAGGGGGAACAACTCGTCCGCTATTTTGCTGCTGTGGTTAGCTTCCTGCAGTTCACCGAAGATGCCGAACCGGACACACCACGGGACTCCCAACTTTGATATTTACAATATCCATCGTAAGTAACGAAGCTAAAGTCAATTGCCATCGTAAGTAACAAAACTATAAATCAATATCCATCGTAAGTAACGAAACTAAAGTCAATTGCCATCGTAAGTAACGAAGCTAAAGTCAATTGCCATCGTAAGTAACCAAGCTAAAGTGTCAATTGCCATCGTAAGTAACAAAGATAAAGTCAATTGCCATCGTAAGTAACGAGACTAAAGTCAATTGCCATCGTAAGTAACGAAGCTAAAGTGTCAATTGCCATCGTAAGTAACGAAGCTAAAGTCAATTGCCATCGTAAGTAACGATGCTAAAGTCCATTGCCATCTTAAGTAACGAAGCTAAAGTCCATTGCCGTCGTAAGTAACGAAACTAAAGTCAATATCCATCGTAAGTAACGAAACTAAAGTCAATTGCCATCGTAAGTAACGAAATTAAAGTCAATTGCCATCGTAAGTAACGAAACTAAAGTCAATTGCCATCGTAAGTAACGAAACTAAAGTCAATTGCCATCGTAAGTAATGAAGCTAAAGTCAATTGCCATCGTAAGTAACGAAACTAAAGTCAATTGCCATCGTAAGTAACGAAACTAAAGTCAATTACCATCTTAAGTAACGAAGCTAAAGTCAATTGCCATCGTAAGTAACGAAGCTAAAGTCAATGGTCATCGTAAGTAACGAAACTAAAGTCAATTGCCATCGTAAGTAACGAAACTAAAGTCAATGGTCATCGTAAGTAACGAAACTAAAGTCAATTGCCATCGTAAGTAACGAAACTAAAGTCAATTGCCATCGTAAGTATCGAAACTAAAGTCAATTGCCATCGTAAGTAACGAAACTAAAGTCAATTGCCATCGTAAGTAACGAAACTAAAGTCAATTGCCATCGTAAGTAACGAGGCTAATGAATGTATTACATCAATTTGACTTGGACGCTCTTATCAGCGCTTTGTTTTTATTCTTTTGTTTCTCCAGACAACTACATAACAACCATTGTGTTGGCCATTATGTTGGCCATCTCTGTCGCCGTCTTCTTATACAACTTCTGTAGTAAGTAATTATCTAACTTGTTTTTTTTATGTAGAGATATTATGTAGATAAACATGTATATATTACATGTGCATATATATATATATGTAGACGGATCATCATCGATTCCTTTACCGTTATGGTCGTTGGAGGGAGTGAATGGACACCACAGCAGTCATCTTTCTCCATTTTTGTATTTCTCGAGCGGCTGTCACTGGTAGCTTTGCAGCTGTGTCCAAACCTTTATATTGCCGAACCAGCATTCCCACTGCCAGCCTCTTCGTCGTCAACCTTCTACGGTGCTTTGGAGGGTGCTTGTGTTTGAAGCATCGAATGTGCTGGTGTTTGAAGCATCGAATGTGCTGGTGTTTGAAGCATCGAATGTGCTTGTGTTTGAAGCATCGAATGTGCTTGTGTTTGAAGCATCGAATGTGCTTGTGTTTGAAGCATCGAATGTGCTTGTGTTTGAAGCATCGAATGTGCTTGTGTTTGAAGCTTCGTACTTGTGGGGACTTTTTTTGTTGGTGCCGTTCTTTGGTTATTGGGGTACAAGAATTCTTTTTGTCCTGGCTTGTGGTTCACATCATAATGGATTGAGAAACTGGCATCTGGCTAGGTTGTCGAGTTGGGCTGGAGGCATTGCTGTCAAATATCGGCCGCTAATTCTATAAGATTTTTTTTTTTTACTAAAAAGCTAAAAATGTGTGCCTTCACTGCTCCCCAACCCTCTTCATTCCACGCCGAAACGGAAAAACTTTGATATCGAAGAACCTCTTGCCCGAGTTAGGAGGTGGATTCAGTGCCGGTTCTGTTGCCGCTGGCGCCCCGTAAAAGCTCAGCTTTGTCACCTTTTTTAAAGAATGTATTTTGAAAACAATTTATTGAAAAATAAGAATGGATATGATTGTATTTGTATTTTCTAATTTTTTAATTTCCAAACCTAATACTCTTGTGCTACTGTTAAGCTAGCCGATACATTGAGACTGTGATGGAAATGAAAAAAATAACAACGACTTGTCTGCCCAATGTATTTAAATCGACCATTTGCCTTGAAATCGAATTAATGTATATAATATATATATATATATATATATATTTGCTTTTCCGCATCAATATTATTCCCTATCTCGCGACTAGATTATATGCATTAGTTTTTGCATATTTTTTTATTTGGTTTGTTTCAGAAAAAGAGAGATTGTGTTGTTATAATCGTAAGTAATTACATTATATTAACTAGATAGATAAAAAAAAACACGTAGACATAGTAGACATGCATGTAGAAAGACATATAATATGTAGATATATAGATTGGTAAGCAGATAAAATTGTATATAGATATTTAGATGTATATATATATTTATTAAGTAAAGTACTAGCATAGTTATTTATTATCATCCATGTTCTCTTCCACCCAGCCACCAGAAAATCCAGGTTTACTCTCATGGACCTCATCTCATCCCCTGTGGACCCGCCCCACACTTCGGCCACGTCCCTGATATTCAAGTTCGGGAACAAATTCTCTATCAAAGAGCCCACACCGGCCGACCAATCAAGAATTGGTTCCTCTGTGTAAACCCATACCGCCACCCACGCAGCCTTATCAATGATGCTGCCAAAGATCGACAGAGCTACAAGCGCTTTCGGGGTCTTGACAAAAGAGAAAATCAATCGATCGTTTCTGCAGTATTAGTTTAATATATTTTAAGTGTTATAATTTCATGAATCCATATGATAAACTATATAAACTACTAGAATGATACAAGTGTTTTTATTTATATATTTTTATTGTTCTAAATCCGGGTCTTGTCTGGGTATCACTGTTCACTGTAAAAATATACACTCAAGCCATTCGATGAATGTTTAAAGAAGAATTTGATGCTTGAACTTATGTACAATAATAACATTCAACTTCACTGGTCAATAGAAAGTATCTTCCTTGTAACTAAACAGAAAGAACCTAACAAGACCTCTGCTAGCATTATATAGATTTTGGTGCCGAAGTTTCCAGAATGCAAAAGAGAAGGCGTACCGGTACTAGAAAGTGAAAGAGTACGAGAAAGCATATTGATGTTATAACGTCATTATATATAAATCTACGCTAAAAACCAGTGCGCTGAGATTAAATTTAAAAAAAACCTCTACATTAACTAGCAAGACAATTCCAAATACAATATACACACATAACAATATAGTAATTGTACTTTTAGGGAAGTGCTCGAAATACGGCATGCAGTGTTCGTTAACTACAATTTAAGTAACTAAACCCCCCAAAAAAATTCTGAAGAGCCCATCGTTACAACAGCTTATTAAGCGTCGGTAGAAACGATGAAGGTGGGGTTCTACACGGAATTCAGATGTCCCAGAAAGAGTTTGTGAAATGGTTTCAGATGATGTTTTCTTCATTGGCTACAAATGAATTCGATTCGGTACGCTATGTCAATTCTCTTACTTGTGCAATTAGTCTAATGTGAGTTTTGTGTTTAGAAACGTTGTGCCGAAACCAATTAAAGCGAAACCAGAACAAAATTGATGGTGTCAGAGAAGTAGATCTTCTCTCAGAGTACTTCTTGTAACGCCTAAAAGATACAAATTTGTGTGGACGAAAATCTACAACACCGCATATCTGTAAACAAAGTTACCATGATGTACAAGATCAAGAATGGCCATTTGGATATATCCACACAGCCAGATCTCATCCAACAAGTGACCCGCTCTATCAGAGGTCATCAGCTTAAACTGCGTGGTCCACACGCACGCGCCGACGTTTACACATATTTTTTTTTCCGTCAGCCATTAGACTGTGGAGCACGCTGGACCACGCCCCCATCACTGCCCCCTCTTTGCCGAATTTCTAATCATCGCTGAATGGTTGGACTAAATACCACCAATGAAACTCAATCGTCTGTTTATAACTCTTGTTTGTATGTTATAAAATATTTATAAGTAGTTAATGCACACATTTGATCCAAGAGTATTTGTGATCAAATCGCCCCTAAAATTATGGACTTTTTCCTCGGGTCTAATGGGGTCTCCACAGTACAATGAAGGAGAAGAAGACAATTTAGGATTCTCAATTCCAGAGACCACAGACTGCCAGAAAAACCTTACTCTGTGTATTCACTAGTAGGCAGTATTCCCCATCCGAGGAGCAGATGGGTCTTGCATACCCTTGGTGCGAAGATTACTTAAATGCTTAGCGATTCAATGGGTGCACACATTTCAGAACGTATTAAAAAAAAAACAGCAGCCTTTGGGTTTCTATCTTTAAATCCACTAGTCAGTGTAAACACCTAATATTTTTCTTCCAATGTAAGACTTGCTGTAAATATAAAATGGATTTTTTAATATTACGCTATTGGCTTTATGTTATTCTCATTATTAATGTCACCTTCAGACTAAGTGGTGAGTTTAATTATCTTATCTTATATAGTATTATTACCTGACACTCCTTATACAAAGAAGATCATTGCGTCCTACGCTCATACGTGGACTGAATCTAGTCTTGCATTTTAACCAATGTGTTCAATGATTTAAAAGTTACTGGGGCATTTTCCTGTTTTGTTCAGGCAACCCATTCCTTGCCCGGGTACCACTCGGGAAGAAGGAGTACTTACATGCATTTGTTCCCTAGTATTATAGTATTGAGGGAATAAAATGGGTTACTTTATATAATATATATGTATGTATGTACGGTAAACCTTACGACCTAAATCTCCACTGTACATAATAAGCGTCAATTTGTTCTATATTATGTTGTATGTTTTTGATGTTTAAATACAGCCAGTCAGTTGAATGTAACGATTTAACTAGAAACAATAAATGTGTTATGTAGAAGATGACTCACAAGCTGATTCGAGCTTTATTTTTGTTATTACTGTCTCAAACATCTAGAGGAGTTGAATTACACAATAGTCGATAAAAGTACGTCTATGTCTTGTGAGACCGGGGTAATAGAAGGAGTTGACACGGTGCGTCTGGAGGTAGAGATTAATATGACATCGGAGAACATCACAGAGGACAGCGCCTTCAGACTGATCGTTCAGAACCCTGTCAACAATTATACCAATGAGGTAATCCCCATTTAAGATTTGCGTGTAGGCCTATACATTTGAATATTGCGCACCGTGGCCGAGGGGCAGCGCGTTCGACTGGCGATCCGAAGTACCTGGGTTCGATTCCTGGAGGAGGCTAGGAATTTGTTCCCAGGATTTGAGGTTGTCCCTGAGTCTACCCAGCTCTGATGGGTACCTGACATTAGTTGGTGGGCAGGTTTCTTTGGCAATGGTATACTAGGTGATTTTGGGAGGCGCACAATTCAAAGCCGCCTTTAATGTATCCCAATTAAGGTCAGGTACCCATTAGAGCTGGGACACCCTCTAAATCCGGGAAAAAAATCTTAGTCTTCACCATGACCTCTGCCACCATTCTCCATACATCATTATAATTGTCCAATCAAAATTCAAATAATTTATCACGTTTTCTGTATTAGCCAATCTAAATTTAAACAAACAAAAAAAAATATAAAAAATGGACAGCGAGAGAGATGAAATAATTCTATTTATTAACAAGCTTCTTTCTTTTTCTTATAACCCTAAACAGCTTTGTAATTTGAACTATACCACTAACTGCTCCCAAGCTGTTGTTGAGCAGGGCTGTTTCTGCGTGAATAACTCTGACGAGGTCTACAGTTTCGTGTACCAGTGCGCAGCCAAGATTGACTACAGCCGGTTTCTCTTGAAGATCAACGGCGACACGTCAGCGGAAGTCAGATACCCGGAAGTTTTCCAAGGTAACACAGTAAGTAATTAGAACAAAAGAATCTGGTCTTCTGACCATGACGTCACCAGGGTGACCCAGTGTCTGATTTACGCGGCCATCAAAACCTTGCTTGGGCCGCCGCAGCCAATTTTCTGGCTGCGAGCAAAAAACTGTTGACCTTCGGTTTCGTTGCATTATTTTATTATTATTTTACCCAGGGTTACTCATTTTACCCAACAAAGCCCAGGCTTTACAGAGCCCTTGTCGAAACCATTGTTCTGTATGGATGTGAGACCAGGACGCTGCTAGCAGCAAGTTGCAGACGTTCGAATATAAATGCATGAGAAAAATAATTCAAATCTCCTACGTAGAACACAGGACTAATGAGTATGTCTTGGGCAGAATATCCTCAGAGGCCCTCAAGAAAATATAATGGCAACAATAAAGCAGCACAAGCTGACATGGTTCGGTCATATGTTGCAGCATAATAACATGCTATAGAGAATCCTCCAAGGCACTGTATAGAAGGTGGGCATCGGAGAAGCCGTCAGCGGAAATGCTGGTTCGACAACATATAAGATTGGGCAGGGCTGCAGTTGACTGAACTATTGACAGCCGCTCAAGATAGACAAAAATTGGATGAAGTTTACTGTTGAGGTGTCCACTCGCTCGCCCCTCCCCCAACGACCACAATGGTCAAGGGATTGATTGATAATGATGACTCAAGGTTCGGCCATTTTGGGGTTTTCCTACTCGATGTTTTCCTTCATTACAGTGAGTTATAAGCGCCGAATTGGCACTCGTATGTATATTTTCAGATCTATTGTGCCGAAAAAATGAAAGTTCGTTGTTTTTTGTTTTTTTGGAAGTTCTGACAGGCTCTTACCTTTCAACTAGTACATAGCGAGGCCAAAAAATGTAGCATCTCTTGGTGGCCATTTTAGTTTGTTTGCTAGATGGCACCACGCATGACTGAACTGCCTGTTAACAAAATTAGATCTATGTAATTTAAGATATGAATATGTAGTAAATGTTGAAAATGTAGCATGTTTAAATTCAATTCATTGACTTTTGTACAATTCACTAATAACGTAGACTTAGTTGTTTGGCAAAACGTAGACTTAGCTGTTTGGCAAATAAATCTTTTCAAGTATGTTTTTTTAATATTTCATGCAAGCTAAATTTCTCCGGGTTTTTTTTTCCAATCACCGTCCTCCCAATCCCCTTTCAAGCGAATCCTAACGCCAGACTGGTGACCCACAATGTAGTTTTGACCGACACTGCGGACTGCCAGGTCACGACTGCCAAGGCCAGCTCGCAGCTGTTCACCTACTGTGTCACGGGTCTGAGCGCGCCGGTGCTGTTTGTGACGTACGCGAACGTGACCAGGCAGGCTTCGTCCAGGTTCTGCATCAGCGTCAGGTTCACTCTACGTGAGCAGTTCGACACAATCAACTTCCGGTTTGTAGACAAGTGCCGTCGGAACGGTTCCTTTTGGTGCACATTGCAAGGTGAAGTAGTGTTTGATGTTTGTTATGTATCAGGCTGCTCATTATCCTTGATGTTGTCCAATGATGTTCCATGATGTTCGTGATGCTTCCTGGTATTCGTGTTAATCGTGCTGTTTGATAAAGTTCCATGATGTTCGTGATATGCGATGCTGTTCCGTGTTGTTCGTGCTGTTTGAAGTAGTTCCATGATGTTCGTGATATTTGATGCTGTTCCGTGGTTTTCGTACTGTTTGGCGTAGTTCTATGATGTTCATGATATTCGATGCTGTTCCGTGTTGTTCATGATGTTTGTTGCTGTACGTCATGTTCTTAATGTTAAGTGTTTTGTTTTCATGATGTTCCATGATGTTTTATGTTGCCCTATGACTCTCACGATGTGTTGATGTTGTTACATGATGTTTGTGATGTTCGTTGCTTGTACTATGTACTTTGGAAACAGCTTTTAATATTGCATAGGTTGTAGTTTTGATCTGTTGAGTGATATTGTTTTATAATATTTTTGCCTCGTGGCATATAGTATTAGTTGGATATTTGTTATAATTGAATTGTAGGGTATTAGTTGAATATTTGTGTATAATTGTATTGTAGTGTATTGGTTGGATATTGTATATATTTGGATTGTATGGTAATTGTTGGATATTTGTGTATAATTGGGTTGTAGGTATTGTTTGGATATTTGTGTATAATTGTATTGTAGGGTATTGGTTGAATATTTGTGTATAATTGTATTGTAGGGTATTAGTTGAATATTTTTATATAATTGTATTGTAGGGTATTGGTTGGATATTTGTGTATAATTGTATTGTAGAGTATTGGTTGAATATTTTTATATAATTGTATTGTAGGGTATTGTTTGGATATTTGTGTATAATTGGGTTGTAGGTATTGTTTGGATATTTGTGTATAATTGTATTGTAGGGTATTGGTTGAATATTTGTGTATAATTGTATTGTAGGGTATTAGTTGAATATTTTTATATAATTGTATTGTAGGGTATTGGTTGGATATTTGTGTATAATTGTATTGTAGAGTATTGGTTGAATATTTTTATATAATTGTATTGTAGAGTATTGGTTGGATATTTGTGTATAATTGTATTGTAGGGTATTGGTTGGATATTTGTGTATAATTGTATTGTAGGGTATTGAATTAATTTTTGTGTATAATTGGGTTGTAGGGTATTTGTTGTATATGTGTGTAGGTTATAGTTTGGGCACGAATTATTTTTTTTTATCTATTTTTTTTTTTTACCTTCTTTTGACGTATTGCTAGTAGTTTCAGTATTTGACACCATTACTATAATATGTTAACCCTTCCCGTACCGACCTACTTCTATCTATGCTGCCTTCAGTTCCGCTATATACGCGCCCGGGACTGTAAGGGTTAATATGTTCTGATAATACTACTTATAGAAACAATATTTTCTTTCCAGTCTTGTCCATTCTACTCATGAAATTATCATATAGTTCTACTCTGGGAAGGGGGCGGGTTGTTGCTGTTGTTGTTTTTTTCTTTTCCGTAAAGGCCTACACTGTTACATGAAGAATTAGAGCATGAAGCTTTTAAATAGTTATTACAGCTTTGCGTTAACTTTAGCGATGTTTTGTTTCGGATCGAAAAAACCCACAACGTGTTTTTTTGTTGTCATTACAATACTGAGAACGTCATTGCAAGAGAATAATGATTAAAAAATATTATTTCCAATCACAGCTAGCAAGTTTACGACAGCAAGACCAACAGGTGTGACAGTATCGGGAAAAGACGATTTAGTTATAGAAGGTAAAAATAATCAATCTTTGTATTTTATATTTGTATAAAATATGTATTTGTCTTGCTAGTTATTTATCTGCCTATCTATCCATCTATTTATCCATTTTTCTGTCTATCCAATTATCTATAAATTTCTATCTATCTATCCATCTTTCTTTCTATCTTTCTATCTCTCTCTCTCTCTCTCTATATATATATATATATATATATATACATTTGATATTATTTTAATTATCATATATTTATTCTCCCGTCTGTCTAGTTGTTTACCTCTATGTAAATGTATCAGTCAGAGAGCCTGTTTTTTTGTCTTCGATGTATCTAGGTGCCTGATCGATCTATCGATTATCCAACCTGTCTCATTCTCTCTCACTTCATCTCTCTCTCTCTCTCTCTCTTTCTCTCACATACATATACAAATTAAATTCCCCGGCGTAAATTATTATTTACTGTAAACATTTCGGAAAGTAATTAACAATAAATAATGTAATCGGGTTAAAAAAAAGCATGTCTTTTTATTGAACAAAAACTTAGGACTGTCCATGCATGAGAATCGAAAACCCGCGTCCACGCATGCGTCTAAAATCTAAAATATAATTATTAGATTTTACTTCCTGGAAAAATTTTAGGAAAGTTTTGAATCTTCAAATTCTATACAATCATAAAAAAAAAGTAATATTAATGAAATGTAAAAAAAAAATTAATATTAATGAAAATGTAAAAATAAAAGGTAGAAAAAAAATATAAAAAAAATGTATCAGTGGGCATTCAAACTCAGGTCAGGTCACCCGCGTGGCAGCCAGATACGCTAACCACTCGGCTAGATATATCGGAGATGAAGAAAAAAAATACAGCTTTCGAAATTTGTTTTTATTTATCAAGACATAGACGGAACGTACTGTTTGTACACAATCTCATTGTGACTCTGATTTCTTAATTATTTACTTACTTATGGTATTTGTTTCCCCACAGTTGATCTCGTGAAGGCAGTGGCTCTTCTTGGTACGCTGATTCTTGTGCTATTAGTGTTCATAGCCATCGTCTTTCGTAAGTTATGAAATCATTTTCATCTTTTCTGTTGCTTTATTGATTTTAGACTATATTAATAGAACTCAATTAAGTTTGAGCCTTATGGGCCTCTTCACCGGAAATTCACTGGAAGCGAGGATCTTAGATTCCGACCAGAGGAGAGGAGTTGGAAGTCGTGCTCCTGGTCGAGGCGTGCCGAAAGCGACATGCGCATTCTGAGGGCACCTTCTGTATGGTGGGCTTGATCACCAATCGGGGGGAAACGCTATTATACCTCCATTTTGAGTCTGCTATCAAATGAAGTTCATGCGCATATCTTTGATATAATATGCAGAAAGTATGGCTTTAGGAGGTTGGAATGCCATACATTCCAGTTCCCCACCCCCTCACGCTTTTATTACTTATGCTCGATGGAACATAATCTCCGTAAAAAAACATGGGCACCTACATTCAGCCTCAGGGCCGTGACATTTGCCCATTGGTTGAGTCGTCAATGGTTTACACAAACACACACAGACCACCATCTTAGAGGGCTAGAGATAGAGGTGTGTCGTGTAAACCTAGCTTACGATAATCTCGATTAGAACCACCGAATCGCAGGGCCATTTAGCATATCGGCCTCCGAGTTCACCTGATCCATGACTATAGAAAAGAAAAAGGCACACAGCAATAAACTAATGTCATTGTATAGGCCGCACAACCTTCCTGTGTGCCGGTACCAGAATCACTTGTCCATTTGTTTTCGTCAAGCCGAGGTCTACAAAGAGGATCAATGGGAAGCTTGATGATGAAATTGTTCCTTTGATCTTGAATGACATTAGATTTAAAATGAACAGCCCTAGCGATCGTTAATGGCGACCTTCTTCCCACAAAGAATACGCTGACTTTTAATTTTTGAATTATTGAATTGATCTGTTTACTCGACGCATAGTTACACAATAAATGTCCAAAGAACGCAATGGTTTTTGTAAACGTACATCACGTAAAAAAATCCCAAATTACTTTTATATTAATCTACGTTATAATGACACAATTAATTTGTAGTCGAAATTAGTGTCCAATATTTTAAGTATTTAAGACTTTTTTTGTGGGGTGGTGGTTATTAAACACAATAATTTCTGAGCTCTTACAATTCCCCCACGTAGTCTATATTCTATATATCTGATACGACAACGCCTAACTAGACTTTAAATTGTGAAACTTGTATATTAAAATCTTAGAGCAGCGTTTTCCCTCAAAGTTTTTTTTATTATTTTCCATGACCCAGTTATTTTTATATGCCATACTTCTATTTTTTTACCCATTACATTTTTTCGTTACCATTTAGATAGACCTAAAATTAACATATTATGGTTGATATGAATGATCACACAAATGGACACGTGATATAATATAAGGACTTCTATACTCGAGGGTTTTCTCTAAAGTTGGGTTTTAAATATCACAATATGTGAACTGGGGGACAATATACCGTTATACTGGCCGGTACCGGGTGGCTGCCCGGCATTTGTGGAACCCGGTTTTAGTCTATTTCTCGTGTGTGCAGGGGTGTTGATTACGGTTAGTCGGGGGTTCTAGCTGTCGCTATTAGCATTGACCAAGTCAAGACCATAAGACAAAGCAGAATATCTGCCCTCAACGAGAGGTGACTAAAAGGCAGTAGTGAGCACAAGGTGAAAAACACACAAGGTCAACCATGGGCCCCAACAAATGAAAACAAAGGTCACATGACACATGACAAAAAAAAACATGGGGGAATAGGGCATTGGAGTTACCTCCTACGTAACAAATCTTGATGTAAAAATGAAATCTTCCTTTGTTACTTTTCAGACCTGAGAAAGAAGAGCAGACCGTCAAGTGAGTACAGATATATATATATTATATGTTTATGTTATTACATGTTCATAGAGAGATGAAAGAATAGATCTAGATAGACTCTTAGATTCATCTTTGGATAGATAGGTGGACAGATAGGCAAAAATATATATAGAGACAGATAAATATATACATAGATAGATAGATAGATGATATATAAATATAGATATACCGGCACGTATAGATGAATATAGATATATAGATAGATATATGCCTATAATATAATAAGATAAATAGATACTTGGATACATTGATAAGTAGGCAGTGGCGTAGCTAGCGGAGGGGGGGTCCTAATTCGAAAGTCCCCCCGGGCCCCTACTTAAGGGGGCCCCTAAAGTAGTGTCCGAATTGTTTTTTTCTCATATCATAATGTCGAATGTCAAAATGCAGGGGCCCCTAAAGATGCCAAGCCCCCCGGGCCCCCAAATCCCTAGCAAAGGCACTGTAAGTAGGTTTAATAGGTTAATAGATACAAATATACGTAGATAATTGGAGATATAGATGAATAAATAAATAGATACATAGATAGTTTAGATTAAATAGGCGGATAGTTAGACGGATGAAAGACAATATATTAATATGTTCTTTAAATTGCTTGTATGATATTTTTCGTTTGCCTAGTCGCCTGATAACTGTCTGAAGCATGAACATTTTAAATGCTAAGCAACCTGTATTTATATATCTACCTCTTGATCTAAATGCACAACCCACCTATAAAGTTACATTTAAAACAAAATTACTGGCGCAGTATATGTCATTTTACCTTTGAAGAAAAACACAGTTTAAAAAACTAACAATAAAATCTGTCAAGTTTATTAGGAAAATATAGAATGAGTTAGTCATCATATATTTTGTCCATGTGTGATTCCAGGCTACGTAGTGACCAGAACTTCATTAGCTCAAGCACCACCTGTGGTCATGGTCAAGAAGTCCACCTCCTCTAGCAAGTCTTCCAGCAGCACCCTGGGTCGGCTCACGCAAAGGTTCTCCGTATGGAGCCCGTCGTCCAAAACGAGGATGCAGTCGCCCCTGACAGAAGACTGGGGCACACCTGTGTGATCGTGCCGGAGGCCTACCCGAACGAATCGCCCAAAACACATCGAACAATTTTTTTCCAGACTAGCCGAAATAAATACTTATTTGTAAAAACAATATTTTCATAGATTCGTTTATATCTTTGTGTTACAATTGAAACAATAAACAATCTTTTTTTTGCCACATAGTACAGTAAACACAGTCAAACAATAAATATATGAAATAGTAAGCTCGTAATACGTTCAACTTAAAAGCGTTAGTAAATTGATTGGGTTCACAATCTTATTTCGTTTGCGTCGCCTTTAGGTCAAACCCCTACATGCCATATTTTACCACATTAAACGAAACAGAAAGACATTTTTGTAAATACCATTGCTGTATTTCGTGTCGTGCTTCTAAAGATGGCGATGCTTCCCAATAGGTATAGTTTGGGTTTTAAAAGGGATAATTTACCACTTTTACAGTAGTTCAGCTGTGACAGCGGACCAAGCAAAAACCAGTAGAACAGGAGATCCTCCAGAGAAGATGGCGATGGATTGGCCATACACTCCGAAAACCTGCTTCCAGCACAACAAGGCATGCCCTGAACTGGAACCCTCAGGGAAAACGGAAAAGAGGTCGACCGAGGAACACTTGGCGCAGAGATGTAGAAGCAGATAGATTTGGCCTTACTTGGGGGAAGCTGGAGAGACTGGCCCAGGATAGAGATGCCTGGAGGACCCTTGTTGGCGGCCTATGCCCTAGGGAGGACCACAGACGTCGATAATCGGCGCCAGTTCCTCAAGGACGAGAAGGCAGAATAAGACAGTAGTTCATATTTTTTATAATAAGAAAAACATTACTTCCACTTCCAGCCATTCAATTGCATTGCATTCACTTCATTCGTTTAAGTGTCCGGGATATACCCAATGCACAACCCACTTATAGTCTCCTTTTACAACATGGCAGTGGGACTAAGCAGTGGGGTTATTATTTCACCTGGTCATTTCCAGGACCCCCGATACCCACACAGGGCACCATCTGTTACATATAATTTGTGTGATGCTCATACCCTTAAAATTTCTTGGTAAGTAAAAAACGAAACTATTTTTTTTAGCAGTCGTCTGTATACAGCAGGGGTCTCCAAACTTTTCAGCCCGAGGGCCGCATTAACTATCAAACAGCAGTTCGGGGGCCGACTACACGCGCAAGGTCCGAATAAAATTGTTACACTACACATAAACACCTATATTAGTGGAAATGTTTATAAATTGTTTCATGTATGCCAAAAAAGCATATATTTCTAGCTTTAGGTTTGATGTCCTTAACATCAACAGTGACCTGAGACTATCATCGGACAAGTTTGTTTTAAAATTGTTCCACACGTAGGTATGTTGTTTCAAAGAATAGAGGTATATTGATGCAAAAGTTTTGACATTAAGAAAGACTTGCTTGGGCAAAAACTGGTAAAAACCCACCAGTCCTTTTTTTAACTTGTCCCTATGGAGGTCATTTGCTTGCAACTCAATGACCTTCAACTGCCGTTCATTTGGTCTTAATGATTATGCATGCATGATGAACCTTAAAGTTCATTGTGTACCAACACTTCCGGTCCTATTCGTTCATTTACCAACATGCTTGCTTCCCGTGTTACAGGTTGTACTGCGAGTAAGAAAAGATGTAGGGGATTAAATTTTTTAATTTTATTTCTAAAAGATGTTGCCAAAAGAAAACTATGGATTGTGAATGTCAGAAGTGAAAAATCA
The DNA here is from genome assembly GCA_949126835.1 of Anisus vortex. NCBI lineage: Eukaryota > Metazoa > Mollusca > Gastropoda > Planorbidae > Anisus > Anisus vortex. Next base: position 46,947,375 of record OX421493.1, read on the forward strand.
CCCATTTTTATTCCCAAACTTATTGCTCGATTCAAAAGAATGTTTGTTTTGCGTTTTTATGTTTCAAGGGACCGTGCTTTTTAATAGCCAAGAACTGCTGCTCTTTACTACTTTATTTTATAAAGCATTCTAGATTTGACTTTATGCGACTAACAAGTGGACTATTAATTATCGCATACTCACTTTTGATTTTTTTAAAAACGGATTCTTCATAACTAGTTATCATAGACTATAATATACATGGACCGCTTGCTTTAGTTTTTTACATAGACTATAATATACATGGACCGCTTGCTTTAGTTTTTTACATAGACTATAATTTACATGGACCGCTTGCTTTAGTTTTTTACATAGACTATAATATACATGGACCGCTTGCTTTAGTTTTTTACATAGACTATAATATACATGGACCGCTTGCTTTAGTTTTTTACATAGACTATAATATACATGGACCGCTTGCTTTAGTTTTTTACATAGACTATAATATACTTGGACCGTTTGCTTTAGTTTTTTACATAGACTATAATATACATGGACCGCTTGCTTTAGTTTTTTACATAGACTATAATATACTTGGACCGTTTGCTTTAGTTTTTTACATAGACTATAATATACATGGACCGCTTGCTTTAGTTTTTTACATAGACTATAATATACATGGACCGCTTGCTTTAGTTTTTTACATAGACTATAATATACATGGACCGCTTGCTTTAGTTTTTTACATAGACTATAATATACTTGGACCGTTTGCTTTAGTTTTTTACATAGACTATAATATACATGGACCGAATGCTTTAGTTATTTATGCTATTATCTTTTTTTTTATCTTTTTAGAATCGGGAATTCCGAACATCAGTGTTTCAAGTCGTCATAAGGCAGAAATACTAAAGCAAGCGGTCCATGTATATTATAGTCTATGCTAGTTATAATTAATTTTGTAGCCTTGTATATATATAAAAGAACAAAACTGGATGTCGAGGTTGAAATAAATTGTCAATCACCAGCAAAATGCATGCTTGAAACAAGTCTATAAACATCATAATAATATGTTGTCGGAAATAGACCGGAACACGATAAACCCATGAATTTTTTATTTACTTACTTAATCTTTTTATAGTGCAGACTTGGAGCGCAACTGTTGCCAACACTAGAATCGGTAAGTTGCGTTGCACACTTTGAAACTGGGACTCTAGTTCAACATAGACCATGTCTAAACTTATGGAATTGTTTACTGTTTTTTACAAGTGATTTTAAACTCTAAATTGTTAGCTTGAGGTGAAATAAAAGGCTGACTTAGGACGGACTATTTATGCTAAATGGCGTGTAGCTGTAAAAGTTACCGCTGTAAACACAGATTCCTTGTGATTATCAAGATAATGTGCTTTGGATTTCTTAGTATACCTTGTTCAGGTCAGTGGAGAGAAGGGTAGATAAAGTAAGGGTTGACTGATCAACCTACAAATAGTTAGAATTTAATAGTAAAAGACTTAGTTTGGTAGCTTCAATAAGTAAAGTATCCGTCGGACCAAATTGATCCATAGGGCCGTTGAAGCAGCGTTCACCAGTTTCTGTGGCCACGGCATACTAAGGTGACTATGTGGCCAGCACTATGCACAGCCGCCTTAACTTTACCCCAACTAAGATCAGGTACCCATCAGAGCTGGGTAGACTCAGGGACACCCTCCAGACTCTAGCCTGCACCAGGATTCGAACCCAGGACCTTTGGTACGCCAGCCGAACGCGATGCCACGCGGCCACCGTGTCCCCGGTTGCTTCAATAGTAGTGAATAATAACAATAATTGGCAACTGGTGGCAACAAGATTGAATATTGTAATAATTATGAAATATATTGAGTAATAGTTACATGTATTGAGTAGATTTATAAATATATGGTAGATGAAAAGTTAGGTAGATAAATAGATTAGCGATGTAGAAATATAGATAGGTAGATAGGTTTAGATAGATAGGTAAATAGGTAGATGGATATAGATAATAAATTGGCAGATAGATAGCTTTATAGTCTGTATATCTTCTAGATATATTGATAAGTCGGTAGATATAGTTAAATTCACAGATACATAAATAGTATAGGTAATAGATAGTTAAATAAACAAGTATATATATATATATATATGTATATATATATATATATATATATATATATATATATATATAGGCAAAAAAGATACATATTTAGTTAGATTGTTAGATCTATATTATGTATAGAGGAATAATTATTCCTAGATATAATATATAACTAGATAATAGACTCACATACACACACGCAAAATAAAAGATTAATCTATAGTCCTATAGTTAATGTCTAATGTAAGTAGTTATTTAAAAAAAATTAACATAGTATTATTCACTGTATTGAGTGACGCCGTTTGTCATAGATAAAACATTGGCCTTTAAAAGTATTCAAATACAAGTACAGAAAAAAAAAGGTAGTTTTCTTCGAATTTGTAGGCCTAGGCAGTAACTAACACAGTGAAACAGAAAAGCAGAACAATACGGACTATAAAAAAAAAGTTAAGAAAGGACCCATCTGACCAATCTTTACTTTACCATTACTAGTGTCAGGTACCCGTCACCCGTCAGAGCTTGATAGACTCACGGGTACCCTCAACTCCCGGGAACAAATCCTAGCCCGCACCAGGATTCGAACCCAGAACCTTTGGATCGCCAGTTTAAAGGCGCTGCCGCGCCGGACTATCGCCACCTTTTATTTCATGCTGGGACTTTTCATTTGCGGTTCGTGGTTCCTTTTACACCTTTTGCTGAATCGCAACACATAGGCCATAGTCTCATGCACCTTTGGTAAACTCCTGCTATGTAAAATGCACCCCCCTCCACCTTTCCTTTATGCCCTAAGCACGAGTTTAATTTTGTTTAATAATTTTAATCCAACCTTGGCTATGCCATTTAATGCATTAAGTGGACTATCTTAATTGTGACATTAATAATATCTAGCTAATTGGATAATGTCAATTTTCTCTTTGTTTATTGTTCACTGTTAGCTTTGATACGTTTCCCTTTCTTATTTCATTCGCATCGTACCATACTGTGATATGTACATTAGAGGGAATCGATTTGACTGTGGAGGACAAGTCGTATTCCCTCTACTGTGCAACTGGTCTTCTGGAAAACAGAGACAACATCGCCCTGGACATTGTAGTGGACATGAAGGGAGATGCCCCGGACAAAAAAAGTGACTTTGTCTTGGAAGCGAGAGACCCCGTGGACAATTACACCATCATGGTGAATAGTGGCTCTTTGTTGGCTGTTGTTGTTTTGTTATATGTTGAATAGTGGCTCTTTGTTGGCTGTTGTTGTTTTGTTATATGTTGAATAGTGGCTCTTTGTTGGTGGTTGTTGTTGTTTTGTTATATGTTGAATAGTGGCTCTTTGTTGGTTGTTGTTGTTTTGTTATATGTTGAATAGTGGCTCTTTGTTGGCTGTTGTTGTTTTGTTATATGTTGAATAGTGGCTCTTTGTTGGTGGTTGTTGTTGTTTTGTTATATGTTGAATAGTGGCTCTTTGTTGGCTGTTGTTGTTTTGTTATATGGTGAATAGTGGCTCTTTGTTGGTTGTTGTTGTTTTGTTATATGTTGAATAGTGGCTCTTTGTTTGTTGTTGTTTTGTTATATGTTGAATAGTGGCTCTTTGTTGAAGGCTGCTGTCGTTTTGTTATATGTTAAATAGTGGCTCTTTGTTGGTGGTTGTTGTTGTTTTGTTATATGTTGAAAAGTGGCTCTTTGTTGGTTTTTGTTATGTTATATGTCTAATAGTGGCTCTTTGTTGGTGGTTGTTGGTGTTTTGTTATATGTTGAAAAGTGGCTCTTTGTTGGTTGTTGTTGTTGTGTTATATGTTGAATAGTGGCTCTTTGTTGGTGGTTGTTGTTATGTTATATGTTGAATAGTGGCACTTTGTTGGTGGTTGTTGTTTTGTTATATGTTAAATAGTGGCTCTTTGTTGGTGGTTGTTGTTGTTTTCTTATATGTTGAAAAGTGGCTCTTTGTTGGTTGTTGTTGTTTTGTTATATGTTGAAAAGTGGCTCTTTGTTGCTTGTTGTTGTTGTGTTATATGTTGAATAGTGGCTCTTTGTTGGTTGTTGTTTTGTTATAGGTTGAATAGTGGCTCTTTGTTGGTTGTTGTTGTTTTGTTATATGTTGAATAGTGACTGATGTTGTGTTTTTTTTATTGTAGTCTTTTAAAAATTGCTGCATTAAAAAAAAAACTGATGGAATTATGTTGGTTTTACGCCAAGGTGTGTTCAGCTATCGACACTAGTACCACCACCTAAAATGCTAAAACTTTTTTTTAAGACCACGTCGATTCTTAGGGCAATGAAATAAACATTTGCTCTGGAATTGGCAATTTGCCAGCCACCGTCGCCGTCCATATAATGCAAGGCAATTGTGTGGCCGTTCGGAATTCTTACTTTTTATGTAACTAATCTATGCCTAAAGTGCTGTTTAATCGGAGATAGTCTTCACGAAACGAGGGCGACGAAAAATCCCGTATCTGAACCGCGACTTACACTCCCATCGACTACGGCAAAGATTCCTCATTTGGTGCCCCGAAATGTACAGGGAACAAGTGAAAGGTCTTTCTAACCAAAATTTCATCGATGATGTCTACATGAAAACCTGCATTGGTTCAACCATCTTAGCCAGTGCGGTTCTGCCTGAAATACCAGCGTTCTGCTCCGTGGGGGAATGGGTTTAGCGGAACATGTTCGGAAGACCCTCGGGACAAGCGCAGTCACCGCGCCCTCATAAGTCTCTGGATGCAAGCATCCGGTGTGAGTGGCAGGTGGGACGAAACCTTTTTTTTTTCGCCTCTCGACATGTGACTTATTCAACGGGGATATGCAAAATAGATGGTTATCTCCAATGTTTTTTTACCAGCTCAAGTTCAACAGCACAATTCAAAGATGCAATGTGCCTCACGCCAACTAGAGTTTAGTATTTAGTTACAACTGTTTGGAATATTAATATACACACATATTTTCATCCCTCCGACCAGGTTTGTGCTTTAAACTTGAAGGAACAATGCATCACCATAATGAGAATCAGGGGCTGCCTATGTGAAAAACAGAACGAAGGGTATCACATAACTGCTTCGTTTCCGGTCGACTCTCACTTCAAAAGGTTCGTGATGAAGGTCAACGGGAAGGAGCTTAAGACGCTCCAGGGTAAAAATGTGTTCCGACGTAAGTACCCAGCAATAATGATTCTATATTTGTGTCATCAAGATTGTCTGATCTATTCAATGTTGTACTGGGTTAACTAGTCTCAATTGGCCCGAAGCACCATTTTTTTTGTGCTAATGAAAGCGGCTGATCGATGTACATAGATGAGCTGTCTTTTTAGCTCCAATCACTTCTGTACCAATGAGCCACTAAGACTGGCGAAGAGTGTAAACCGCCGATACGTTCACATTAAGGAATACACCGGCGGACGAACGCATGGGGGACAGAGGAACCGAGCCTATGTGGGGAGGAAGCAATGTGAACAGCAATCCGTCTTCTCAAAATCGCCCTGGTACCTGGATGCTCATACCACATACCTATAGTATGGAATTTGTGCTACCGGGCGATAGAGCGAGCCGCCACCACAAAAAAAATCCGAATTTTCGCTGTTGGGGAAAAGTTGTGTAGTGTATGTATATGGCTGCTGAGACCTACCCTGTGTCACGAGACACGCGCCTTAAAGGCGTGACTCGGGGACTGCTAGTCTTGGACAGGACCTTTGTGTGCCCCCTCCCTTGGTCTACGCCTTTACATAGTTACGCCCAGAACAAAAGAGCCGGAAGTCTTGCCTGGTTTTTATTGAGACATTTGAAATTTAGCTCCAATTGAAGCAACAACGAAAAAAAAAAGATGCCCACCTTTTAAAACCTGAACTTATCTATAAAAGCTGACGAATATCATTTAATACAGTACTAAAATTATAAATATTTTTTTTTAAAGATAGTGTTTAGTTAAACAGGAAGTCAGTCGCTAACCTTGTTTTTACCTTAACAGAAGAATAAATCTGTGTTTAACCCAAACCCGGAGGTCACTCTCTTATCCATTGTGTTTAGTTAAACCGCAAATCAACCTGAAAGTGGGCGGTAGAAATGTACCAATGAAATCCGACTGCCGAGTGTACGCCACCTGGGACACGGTTGTCCATTACGAGCTGTGCGTGGCCGGGCTCAACGCCCCGAACCTGTTCATGTCCTACGACGGCGTCAACACGACAGGGTCCTCGGAGTGCATCAGCGCCGGAGTCGAAACCGCCAGCACGAACCAGAACCTCTACTTCAGCTTCCAGGACGGGTGCCAGCGGGACGTTCAGCTATCGTGTGCTGTTTACGGTAAGGGCCAAAAAGAACTGCGGGTATAAATATATTTAGCTTTTAACATTCTGAACATCAACCACCCGTTGAAACTCTTAGCCGTAAAGAAAAAGTCTCACAAGCCCTATTGAATAGAAAGTGTGCAGCATGTTTAATCGTGTTTTTTTTTTAAATAATATTGTATTTCGAATTGTCTTGATAGTTCATGCAGAGCTATTTACTTATATATCATTTTGGCGTAGAGATTATTTATGAATATAGTTATTTATTATGACATAAAACACCAATATGTTTTCTAGATGCCTCTACAACTTTCTAGTTGGCATTTTCAGTTTCCTTATTTTCTAAAAACTCCGGGAAAATCCATTCTTGCACTTTCTGCACCAAAATATATTTAATTAAATCACGCAGGGGTTTTGTTATGTTGTCGATATTTGCTTAGCTACAAGGAAACTACTTATTATTTAACCGGTGAAGTTGACAGTTATATGCTCAAGCATTAAATTTTTCTTTAAACTTTCATTGAGTGGCTTGAGTTTATTCGTCATAGTTTACAAGATCCCAGACAGACAACAGACGACCCCAGATTTGTAATAAAAGGAGGGGGGGGGGGGCATTTCCATTTCAGACCTATTTGATTTATAGGAATAGTGCAGCAGCTTTCACGAACTTCTTGGATCACGGGCGTGCAAGGGGATTTCGCGGCCCAGCACAATGCCCAGCCGCCTTACTTATCTCCGAATACTGTCAGAGAAGATTAGACTCAGAAGAGAGGGGTGTGACATCATGCAGACCAGGGGTCTGTAACCTTTTGATAATTGTTTTCCAAAGTAGGATTTCTAATTCATTCAGCGTGCCAAACGTTTCAAAATCATCCAGCTCTAGCGCTCAATCTCTTCTAGAAGACACTTAAATTGATGGTGTGTGGGTGATCCGCGTGCCATTGAAAATCGCTTTGCGTGCCATGTGTGACACGCGTTCCGTTGGTTGCCTACCCGTGATCCAGACCACGGATGGTGTTTAAGTATAGTTTATTCACTGCTGTAGTTCCCTTAGTATAATCCTTTGTCTTATAAATATACAGACGTTTCTTCCTATTACGTCCTAGGCCCCAAAAACTCCTGAAGGATTGGCAGGGATTAGACGGCGGCAAAGTTATAGAACCCGGGGCGTCTTGTTGACGGTCCGGTGTACTAACCCCCTCCCCCCCCCCCCAGAACCAGCCGCTGGCATTCTTTCCTATTCTCCATTATTGATTGATAACACGTTGTTCAAAACTTCATGACCTCCTTCCAAACCAAATAATTTGCGTAATCTCTCTCGCTCTCTCTCTCTCTCTCTCTTTATATATATATATATATATTAGACTGTGTGTGTGTATTCAACCAATCATATTGATTTATTTAAAGACTAGTGACCTTATTGTCTCATTTTATACTATTGCAATTTCACTTCGGCCATGTGTCTACTCTAGCTCGGTGGTTTACGTATCGGATTGCCATACGGGCGGCCCGGGTAGATTCTCCAGTTAGCCTAATACTTTTTTTTCCCTACATTTTTAAAATTAATATTATTTTGTAAAAAAAAAAATTTGGCAAATCTACTAGCATCACCGGGCAATTTAGATTTTTGTTAAATAAAAAAGCCCATTTTTTATCCGATTACAATATTTTATATTACTTTCCTAAAAGTCTTCAGCGAAAATTATTTTTTTAAATTATTAGTTCTATAGATTTCTGTTCATTGTAGTTGATAATTATTTTTTTTCTGTACCTTTTACAGGCCTGTTTTATTTTACCCCGGGCAACGCCGGGCAATTTAGCTTGTCTCAAATATTAATAACGAAATTGCTCCACACCACTGCCCCAAACACATCATTTTCTTTTAGGCACTATTCTTTAAAAAAAAAAAAAGCAACATTTTGTTTGCTTTGGTTGGTTTGTAACGAATAAAACTTAATTCGTGGCCATAACTAGGGAGCCCATAGTTATACTAGTTATCTATATAGTTATAAAGTAGTCCGTGCGTGTCGTACCAGACCCCCATTGGTTAATTTGACGATACGTAACCTTATTGTCTCATATTTTACTTTTGCGATCTCGAATATCATATAATCTTAAAAAACATGTAGCTTATCCCAGATTGAAAGATAGGCAAATCTATTGTTTGGTTAATGTTTTCTTAAATAATAGGTCATTTTTTTTAAATGTATTAAGTAATTATTGTATTTATATTCTTTTTTTTCTAACATAGGCACCGACGAAGACATGGATGAGCCTTTTAAGGACGATGATAATGGTAAGTATAGGGATTTGCAAATGCAACAAAGAAATAAAGAGAAGAATCGCAATATCTAAAAACAGCTTCATGAGCTTAGGTAGTATCATGAAAAACAGGAATATCAGAATATGTACCAAAATGCGCATACTGAGGGGGTATGTTTGGTCTGTTCTTTTATATGGATGTGAATGTTGGACTATTGATAATGAAACAAGGAAAAGATTGGAGGCAGTAGAAATGTGGTTTTTAAAAAGGATGATGAGAATATCATGGACTGAAAAGAACTCTAATGCAGAGGTGTTGAAAACAGCATGTACCTCAAGAGAACTCATTAACACCATTAGGAACAGACAGATGAAATTCCTAGGACACATCTATAGGAAAAATGGTATAGAAAGACTGACTTTGTGTGGGAAAATATCTGGTAACGAATGGGCCACGAACAACAACATAAGTAATAATAACTTCCTCCAAATAGCTAACAACAGGAAAGAATGGAGAGTCATGACCGCCGATGTGTGCTCCAGACTTGGCACCTAAAGAAGAAGATATCGTTTTAATCTGGTAAAATGTGGAGAAGATTGAATTTTATTTTTTTATATTTCCTTGGCGCATCAATTTACTTTGGAAGAGCTAATAATGGTTTATCTATGTCTTGTTGTACTTACCTTTGGAGAAACTTGCATGTATAATACAACAAGCCTGAATAGAGTTAAAACTACTAGTATCTTACCATTAAAGTAGTTAATTAATGATAGTTATGACAAAGATATCTTTTATAGTGCATTTCTCATAAATATTGCATTTAGCATGCCCTGTGCGCTCTTTCTACAATTCTGTTGCAGATGATGGGGTAGGGAAGGCGGAAAAAAACACTATTTAAAGAAAAAGGTCTTTAAACTTCTTCTTAGAGTCATCAGTTTCTGAAGAAATCTATTTTTATAGTAGAGGCGCCTCAGATTCAAATGAGCGCACCCCCAATTGACTAGCAATAGTATCTGACCCGTTTTGATCTATGGTATCTTGCCACTATTGATAGTTAAAAGTTACGGTGTTTAGAGATGGCCATAACAGTACCCAGGGCCTTGGGCGAGTGTCATGTTTAAGAGAACAGGTTTCCGAAGAAAGACACCACGTCGTATTTCAATTCTATAACGATTTGTGACAAACTTTTGTACTTAACTCTTGACTACCGTATGTTAAAATGTCTCGTAAATGCCCCGCGTATTTGTATTATGGTAAGTTGACGGTGACAAAAGAGTTTTTTTTTATATTATCGCGGGGTCACACTCAGGTGCATGACCTCGGCCTGTCCATAATTGTCACGCAGAAAAGGCCATCTTTGTGGTGTCTTACCATTAAATAGATTAGGGCTATAATATATTATCATTAGCTAGGTTATGGCTATGGTGTCTTACAATTTGATAGGCTAGAGCTATGGTGTCTTACTATTTGATAGGCTAGAGCTATGGTGTCTCACCATTTGATAGGCTAGAGCTATGGTGTCTTATCATTAGCTAGGTTATGGCTATGGTGTCTTACCATTTGATAGGCTAGAGCTATGGTGTCTTACCATTTGATGGGCTAGAACTATGGTGTCTTACCATTTGATAGGCTAGAGCTATGGTGTCTTACCATTTGATAGGCTAGAGCTATAGTGTCTTACCATTTGATAGGCTAGAGCTATGGTGTCTTACCATTTGATGAGCTAGAGCTATGGTGTCTTACTATATGATAAGCTAGAGCTATGGTGTCTTACCATTTGATAGGCTAGAGCTATGGTGTCTTATCATTTGATAGGCTAGAGCTATGGTGTCTTACCATTTGATAGGCTAGAGCTATGGTGTCATACTATTTGATAGGCTAGAGCAGAGGTCGGGAACCCATGGCTCGCGAGCCAGATGTGGCTCTTTTGATGGCTGCATCTGGCTCGCAGACAAATGTTCGATTAATTTAAAAAATGTTTCTTTTAGACTTTTTGATCTACATATTAATTGCATATCAATATTTCATTCTATAAATTAGCTAAAGTCTACTGCAGCTCAGCATCAGAAGAATTCAGAGACATAATTATTGTACTTTTAGTGTTAAAATTACACAATATGCACACATTTACTTGAATTTTTAGTTTTAAACATAATGTATGGCTCTCACAGAATTACTTTTCAAAATATGTGGTATCCATGGCTCTCTAAGACAAAAAGGTTCCCGACTCCTGGGCTAGAGCTATGGTGTCATACTATTTGATAGGCTAGAGCTATGGTGTCTTACTATTTGATAGGCTATAGCTATGGTGTCTCAATATTTGATAGGTTAAAGCTACGGTGTCTTACTATTTGATAGGCTAGAGCTATGGTGTCTTACCATTTGATAGGCTAGAGCTATGGTGTCTTACTATTTGATAGGCTATAGCTATGGTGTCTCAATATTTGATAGGCTAGAGCTATGGTGTCTTACCATTTGATAGGCTAGAGCTATGGTGTCTTACCATTTGATAGGCTAGATCTATGGTGTCTTACTATTTGATAGGCTAGAGCTATGGTGTCATACTATTTGATAGGCTAGAGCTATGGTGTCTTACTATATGATAGGCTAGAGCTATGGTGTCTTACTATTTGATAGGCTAGAGCTATGGTGTCATACTATTTGATAGGCTAGAGCTATGGTGTCTTACTATTTGATAGGCTAGAGCTATGGTGTCTTACCATTTGATAGGCTAGAGCTATGGTGTCTTACTATTTGATAGGCTAGAGCTATGGTGTCTTACCATTTGATAGGCTAGAGCTATGGTGTCTTACTATTTGATAGGCTAGAGCTATGGTGTCTTACCATTTGATAGGCTAGAGCTATGGTGTCTTACCATTTGATAGGCTAGAGCTATGGTGTCATACTATTTGATAGGCTATAGCTATGGTGTCTCAATATTTGATAGGTTAAAGCTACGGTGTCTTACTATTTGATAGGCTAGAGCTATGGTGTCTCACCATTTGATAGGCTAGAGCTATGGTGTCATACTATTTGAAAGGCTAGAGCTATGGTGTCTTACTATTTGATAGGCTAGAGCTATGGTGTCTTACCATTTGATAGGCTAGAGCTATGGTGTCTTACCATTTGATATGCTAGAGCTATGGTGTCTTACCATTTGATAGGCTAGAGCTATGGTGTCATACTATTTGATAGGCTAGAGCTATGGTGTCTTACCATTTGATAGGCTAGAGCTATGGTGTCTTACCATTTGATAGGCTAGAGCTATGGTGTCATACTATTTGATAGGCTAGAGCTATGGTGTCTTACTATTTGATAGGCTAGAGCTATGGTGTCATACTATTTGATAGGCTAGAGCTATGGTGTCTTACCATTTGATAGGCTAGAGCTATGGTGTCTTACCATTTGATAGGCTAGAGCTATGGTGTCTTACCATTTGATAGGCTAGAGCTATGGTGTCTTACCATTTGATAGGCTAGAGCTATGGTGTCTCACCATTTGATAGGCTAGAGCTATGGTGTCTCACCATTTGATAGGCTAGAGCTATGGTGTCTTACCATTACGATAATTTAAATATATTTCTTCCAACTATTACAGAAAGCGCATGGAAGTCAGTATTTTTCGTGAGCCTTCTACTGATTGGAACGTGTGGGCTTTTATTTATCGTAATCAGTAAGTTTAAAATATGTTTTAATATTTATCCATATTAAATGTTTAGTCAAGTGTGTCTCGTAGTTATGTGTCAATTGTCTGATATCGTTTAGTCAACAATATCTCGTATTGTTTAGTCAAGTTTGTCAGGTATTGTTTAGTCAAGTTTGTCAGGTATTGTTTAGTCAAGTTTGTCAGGTATTGTTTAGTCAAGTTTATCAGGTACTGTTTAGTCAAGCAAGTTTGTCAGGTATTTAGTTAGGTTTGCCAGGCACTGTTTAGTCAAGTTTGTCAGGTATTGTTTAGTCAAGTTTGTCAGGGACTGTTTAATCAAGTTTGTCAGGTATTGTTTAGTCAAGTTTGCCAGGTATTGTTTAGTCAAGTTTGTCAGGTATTGTTTAGTCAAGTTTGTCAGGTATTGTTTAATCAAGTTTGTCAGGTATTGTTTAATCAAGTTTGTCAGGTATTGTTTAATCAAGTTTGTCAGGTATTGTTTAATCAAGTTTGTCAGGTATTGTTTAATCAAGTTTGTCAGGTATTGTTTAGTCAAGTTTGTCAGGTATTGTTTAGTCAAGTTTGTCAGGGACTGTTTAATCAAGTTTGTCAGGTATTGTTTAGTCAAGTTTGTCAGGTATTGTTTAGTCAAGTTTGTCAGGGACTGTTTAATCAAGTTTGTCAGGTATTGTTTAGTCAAGTTTGTCAGGTATTGTTTAGTCAAGTTTGTCAGGGACTGTTTAATCAAGTTTGTCAGGTATTGTTTAGTCAAGTTTGTCAGGGACTGTTTAATCAAGTTTGTCAGGTATTGTTTAGTCAAGTTTGTCAAGTATTGTTTAGTCAAGTTTGTCAGGGACTGTTTCATCAAGTTTGTCAGGTATTGTTTAGTCAAGTTTGTCAGGTATTGTTTAGTCAAGTTTGTCAGGTATTGTTTAATCAAGTTTGTCAGGTATTGTTTAATCAAGTTTGTCAGGTATTGTTTAATCAAGTTTGTCAGGTATTGTTTAGTCAAGTTTGTCAGGTATTGTTTAGTCAAGTTTGTCAGGGACTGTTTAATCAAGTTTGTCAGGTATTGTTTAGTCAAGTTTGTCAGGTATTGTTTAGTCAAGTTTGTCAGGGACTGTTTAATCAAGTTTGTCAGGTATTGTTTAGTCAAGTTTGTCAGGTATTGTTTAGTCAAGTTTGTCAGGGACTGTTTAATCAAGTTTGTCAGGTATTGTTTAGTCAAGTTTGTCAGGGACTGTTTAATCAAGTTTGTCAGGTATTGTTTAGTCAAGTTTGTCAAGTATTGTTTAGTCAAGTTTGTCAGGGACTGTTTCATCAAGTTTGTCAGGTATTGTTTAGTCAAGTTTGTCAGGTATTGTTTAGTCAAGTTTGTCAGGGACTGTTTAATCAAGTTTGTCAGGTATTGTTTAGTCAAGTTTGTCAGGGACTGTTTAATCAAGTTTGTCAGGAATTGTTTAGTCAAGTTTGTCAGGTATTGTTTAGTCAAGTTTGTCAGGGACTGTTTAATCAAGTTTGTCAGGTATTGTTTAGTCAAGTTTGTCAGGTATTGTTTAGTCAAGTTTGTCAGGGACTGTTTAATCAAGTTTGTCAGGTATTGTTTAGTCAAGTTTGTCAGGTATTGTTTAGTCAAGTTTGTCAGGGACTGTTTAATCAAGTTTGTCAGGTATTGTTTAGTCAAGTTTGTCAGGGACTGTTTAATCAAGTTTGTCAGGAATTGTTTAGTCAAGTTTGTCAGGTATTGTTTAGTCAAGTTTGTCAGGGACTGTTTAATCAAGTTTGTCAGGTATTGTTTAGTCAAGTTTGTCAGGTATTGTTTAGTCAAGTTTGTCAGGGACTGTTTAATCAAGTTTGTCAGGTATTGTTTAGTCAAGTTTGTCAGGTATTGTTTAGTCAAGTTTGTCAGGGACTGTTTAATCAAGTTTGTCAGGTATTGTTTAGTCAAGTTTGTCAGGTATTGTTTAATCAAGTTTGTCAGGTATTGTTTAGTCAAGTTTGTCAGGTATTGTTTAGTCAAGTTTGTCAGGGACTGTTTAATCAAGTTTGTCAGGTATTGTTTAGTCAAGTTTGTCAGGGACTGTTTAATACAGTTTGTCAGGGACTGTTTAATCAAGTTTGTCAGGTATTGTTTAGTCAAGTTTGTCAGGTATTGTTTAGTCAAGTTTGTCAGGGACTGTTTAATCAAGTTTGTCAGGTACTGTTTAGTCAAGTTTGTCAGGTATTGTTTAGTCAAGTTTGTCAGGGACTGTTTAATCAAGTTTGTCAGGTAGTGTTTAGTCAAGTTTGTCAGGGACTGTTTAATCAAGTTTGTCAGGTATTGTTTAGTAAAGTTTGTCAGGTATTGTTTAGTCAAGTTTGTCAGGGACTGTTTAATCAAGTTTGTCAGGTATTGTTAGTCAAGTTTGTCAGGGACTGTTTAATCAAGTTTGTCAGGTATGTTTAGTCAAGTTTGTCAGGTATGGTTTAGTCAAGTTTGTCAGGTATTGTTTAGTCAAGTTTGTCAGGTATTGTTTAATCAAGTTTGTCAGGAATTGTTTAGTCGAGTTTGTCAGGTATTGTTTAATCAAGTTTGTCAGGTATTGTTTAGTCAAGTTTGTCAGGTATTGTTTAATCAAGTTTGTCAGGTATTGTTTAATCAAGTTTGTCAGGTATTGTTTAGTCAAGTTTGTCAGGTATTGTTTAGTCAAGTTTGTCAGGGACTGTTTAATCAAGTTTGTCAGGTATTGTTTAGTCAAGTTTGTCAGGTATTGTTTAATCAAGTTTGTCAGGTATTGTTTAGTCAAGTTTGTCAGGTATTGTTTAATCAAGTTTGTCAGGTATTGTTTAATCAAGTTTGTCAGGTATTGTTTAGTCAAGTTTGTCAGGTATTGTTTAGTCAAGTTTGTCAGGGACTGTTTAATCAAGTTTGTCAGGTATTGTTTAGTCAAGTTTGTCAGGTATTGTTTAATCAAGTTTGTCAGGTATTCTTTAGTCAAGTTTGTCAGGTATTGTTTAATCAAGTTTGTCAGGTATTGTTTAATCAAGTTTGTCAGGTATTGTTTAATCAAGTTTGTCAGGTATTGTTTAGTCAAGTTTGTCAGGTATTGTTTAATCAAGTTTGTCAGGTATTGTTTAGTCAAGTTTGTCAGGTATTGTTTAGTCAAGTTTGTCAGGGACTGTTTAATCAAGTTTGTCAGGTATTGTTTAGTCAAGTTTGTCAGGTATTGTTTAATCAAGTTTGTCAGGTATTCTTTAGTCAAGTTTGTCAGGTATTGTTTAATCAAGTTTGTCAGGTATTGTTTAATCAAGTTTGTCAGGTATTGTTTAGTCAAGTTTGTCAGGTATTGTTTAGTCAAGTTTGTCAGGTATTGTTTAATCAAGTTTGTCAGGTATTCTTTAGTCAAGTTTGTCAGGTATTGTTTAATCAAGTTTGTCAGGTATTGTTTAGTCAAGTTTGTCAGGTATTGTTTAGTCAAGTTTGTCAGGTATTGTTTAATCAAGTTTGTCAGGTATTGTTAAGTCAAGTTTGTCAGGTATTGTTTAGTCAAGTTTGTCTGTGTTTTTTTTATCAGTTTAGTGTTTCGTCTAGTGTTTAGCTACGTGTTACTGAAATAGTCTAGAAAAATTTAACCTTTAAATTTTAAGTTCTGCTTGTCTTGCGATTTCTAGTTCATAGTGTATATAGTATCGTTTGGTAATGTTTCCCTTGCATATTTAGTTAGTTAGGACTTTTGACAATTGAGTCAGTTGTTTATGTAATCGTTTTGATAGATGCGTTTTGTGTCTCGTCCTAAGCTATTGAACCATTCAAACTTTTATTTTTGCCTATTTCAGAGGTTAAACAAATGTATGAACGTAAGTAATAATTACTTTTAGATTTGTAAAATATTCATCTATCTATAGACTGTGTGTGTGGCATCCTATCCCCATTGGTTAATTTAAGGACACGTGACCTTATCGTCTCATATTATAATTTTACTTTTGCGACCTCGATTATAGATATGTCCTCCCTAGCTGATTGGTTAGCGTCGCGGACTGCCATGTGGGTGACCTGGGCTCTATTCCCCACTGATAACTTGTGTTTTCTTTTTCTACTATTTTTTTTTCTTACCATTAATATTACTTTTTTTTAAAGATTTTAAGGAATTTAAGGACTTTAAGCTTTCCTAACATATTTTCAATAAGTAAAATCTAATCATTGTAATTTTAGACATGCGGAATACGGGTTTTCGATTGTCAACGAAGGATAGTGCTAACTCTTCTGTTAAATAAAAAGACATACTTTAAAAAAAATCTGATTATAATATTTATTTTCAATTACTTTCTTTAATGTTTTCAGTAAATAAATAGGCTATAATTATATTTTTTCAAATTATTATATAGTTCTGCTCATTGTAGTTTATAGTTTGTGTTATATCTGTAGCTTTACGCCTATGCATTTTTGTGTCCACGGGCCGGCCCAGGTCAACGCCGGGCAATTTAGCTATTCAGTAAATAGCCTATTAATAATATTTTTAAAATTTTTAAATCTAAAGCTGTCTGTTATGAAATTCTTATCTCTAGCTTATACAGGCCTATTTAATTGTACCCCGGGCAACGCCGGGGAATTTAGCTTGTATAATTATATATCTGTTTGTTCTAAGGAACTAAAAGTAAGTTACAGTATCCCGCGTCGGACCCAATTGATCCCTAGGGCCGGTGAGGCAGCGTTCACCAGTTTCTGGTATGCCGCGGCATACTAGGGTAGGGGTCGCCAACATACGGTACGCTTGCCAAACTTGGCGCGTCGAGGGATTATCAATGGCACGCGGAAGAGGCCTAAAAAGTATATTGAAGTCTCTTCCAGAAATGTAGTGCTGCAGCGGGAAATGTGCCATTTTTTTACGCACTAATCTCTCTCTTTCTCTCTCTCTCTCTCTCTCTCAATATATTATATCTGTCAGGATGTGTTTACGATTAGGACATCAACCTGGCAGAAGCTGGACAATGAGAGGGGTGTGGAGTCGTAGGTGAGGGGGGTAGTAGTGGCAGGTCGTCGTGGGGTATGAATTACCGTGACTGGAATCGCCCTGGAATAATTATTATTTCTCTCTTGGCTCGTTAGATATTATGACGGACACAACAGATAGTTCTAAGTAGGCAAATAAATCGTTGGTTAAGTTCAGGTGTTTATTATCATTTCAATTCTTCACTCAATGGCAAGATACATGTATGAATTTGCACAGGCTTCAGTTAACACTCAACACATGGTACTGCTAGGTTGTCCAACATTAGGTAAACGTAGCTGTGTTCATGAAAATACTTATACTGACAAAATATCTATCTATACACATGCAGGCGGTATATCCTATGGAACGAACTGAATAAGTAGAGGCTAGAATCAGACAACCTTCTCCACCTAACGCTTGAGCCGAAGTGCGCTGAAACTAGTTAAGCGCGCTTTCGTGGATTTAGTCACGTGATCAGTGGTCAATTTGATTGGATAGCTACATTAGTTTAGAATTACATATGTTCTGGTTGGCTGGTTTGAAATATACTTGCATAAAGGATTGACTATTGGGGGGGGGGGAATTAGGAGTGGGTGTAGGTGAACAATTAGTACCGCCGACTTTTGCGGGGTGGGGCCCAGGGGAAAAGGGGGTGGGTGGGTAGACGTATACGGAGATACAAAGGATAAGATAATGACTTATCTCCCTTGATGTACCTGTGTCTATTGGTTCTGGTCTAGCGCAGCCCGAGGCGCTTACGTATGTGCGAGACGCTTCGCTCCAGATGTCACTACGACGAGTGGATCAAGGGCTTGACCACGGGCGCTGAGTAGGGGACGAAGAGGGGAGATAATGAAAAAGGGGTAGAAGTGGGTGGAGGGTGTCTACAGGTGGGTGGGGGTTTTACGTGTATGCTGAGTTTAGCAAAATAAATGAGTAGTTACTATCAAAATACAACATGAATCATAATTGACAGCATAATAGAATATATATATACATACATTAAAGAATACACACACATACAATCACACATACAAATAGTGTAATACCAATTGGCTGAATCAAGTAGCAAACTCTGAATTCGGGAATGAAAGAGTGTAGAGAGGGTTAAAGAACAGGTGAAGAAGGGGTGGTTGGGGTGTTCCTATTGCGTGAGAGAGGGAGGAGGTAATAGCTCAGGCTACTTCTCTACTCCCTAATCTAACTCTACGCTAACCTATGTTTCTAGTTCTACACTACTTCTGCGCTATGGTCTATCCATGAGTGCTAAGTGTCGCGATTTAATTCCAGAATAGTGACAATATCAATATCTACATGTTACAGTAACAATATTCAAATCCAGTTTCCTGAATCTGTAACACGTCGCCACCTCTTTCTCTTTGTAAATCGATCTTAGACCTATTAATAACGATCAATTTAGCTATTTGTGTGTTTCTTTCTTTGTGAGTAGTGAAATCTTCAGATGGTCAATGCATAACAAAGATATAAATAAACGATTTATGGGGGGGAAAAAATTACTTCCTATTCGTGTGTGTAGGTGGCGAAGCGCAAAATCTATGGCCTTATGTATATTATCTAGATTCAAAAAAATATTTCTGTTGGGTTTTTTATAAATACATTTCGATTTCAAGGGGTTGTTTCACTAAAAGTTTCCTTTTCGACCTTTCTATTCCTTTCCAGCCGAACAAAAGCCACGTAATGTAGACAGATTCTCTATGGTTGACCCTATGCAAAAGCCGGGAGCTTCCCCCAAGAAGAAAAAGTCCGGGAGTACTATCGCGTCATCGTCCACGTGGACCGTCGACAAGAACGAGCCCCTCGATGCAACAGTTCAATAGAAAAGAGAAAGAGGGAGAGAGAGGGAGAGGGGGAGAAAAGAGATAGAGAGAGAGTTGAAATACTTTGTTAAGAAAGCGATTTGAAACCATTAGGGAATGTCGTTACACAATTATCAAAACACTCGATCTGAATTTTATAAGAGAGAGATAATTGCTTTATTTTTCAATTTTTTTTTCATTTTCCTTAACCCTCAGAGGCCCATGGGGTCACCAGTGACCCACCATGTTTTAATGCCCCCCCCCCCCCTTGTTAAAAAAATAATAAAAAAACGTACATATATTGACTAAATACGTGTTTTTATTTTTTACTCTTAAAGCCCGTGTTTCATCTATCTAGCTATGGAACACAAGGGAATTAATTGTGATTTCTAGTTGTTTTATTTAATTAAGTGAGTTACTGCCCTTATTGTACAGGATCTCTACCCAGATCCCGAAAATAATTTGGGCTCCTGAGTTTTTTTGTCTACAAATTGCCTCGCATTTCTCCATTGGAATTCATAAACAAAAAAGTTCGCTTTAATTTTCTTTTAACGAATATTGGATAACAATGTTCAGTAAGCGCAGTATTTGGTTTGGGAGACTTGTGCGTGCTAGGAGATTATAATTGTACCATCATAAACACAACCTTAAGATGTTTCTTCCATGTATACATATTTCTTGTTTTATTTTCTATGTTTTATTTCTCAAGTGTCACGAACGTGTTCATAAAAAGAAAATTTGAATAGATTATAAAAATCTATTAAAAAAAAAATGTTTAAAAATTGAATCACGTCATTTTCTTTTTACAATCTTTTATAATGACGTCACATAAGGGATTCTAATTGATCTTTTTTGCTTGTCATTCTAGCGATAGTGGTAGTGGCGGAGAATTGACACATGGAGCTGAAGCTAATGACAACACACACTATCTGTCTGATAGCTACTCCCCCACTTCCTCCACCATCACTTTATTGTGCGCATTGTAAAATCCTTATTAAAAATCACCTGATTGACATATTTCATTATAAATCTATTAAATTCGTTTTCCAAGTGGGCAAAATATTTGAAGGCGATTACGAAAATGCAATTAAATGATTTATATAAAAAAAACTACAGATCTTATGTTATTGTTTAATTGTATACTCCCAATAATGATATACAAAGCTCTTTAAAATATGTAGACAATTTGTTTTATATAATAGTAATAATAATGATGACATTTTTGTATAGCGCTGCCAACAAACATAATATAAGCTCAGAGCGCATTCAACATACAACTAAGAACACGGATACAATCTCTAGGCCATGAGAAACAAAACTAAATGATGATTCACAACTCTACAAACATAGGACAATTGAAATAAATAACGCAAATAACCGATCTAACAAATAGGTAGAACAGTAGGGCTCAAAGCATGTTATCTAACATATAGGTATAACAGTAGGGCTTTAAAGCATGTTATCTAAGGTAAATATGCTAAAATGAGTTTTAATTAAGTTCTTTTGGAAAGAAACTTGACTGTTGTTAATGGGCATAGATTAGGCTGTCTGAAGTAATCAGGGAAACCTTGTTACTTCACTGCATTATAAAAGTCTAATTAAAATACAAATAAATAAGGTAAAACAAAAGCACACAAAAAAACAGCTGAATAATAAGGAATAGACTCATAGAGATAAGGTAAACACATACACAAGATAGCCGGCAAGTGAGAACGATAAGAGGTTACAGAACAAATAAAGAAAGAGTGAAAGAAAATGGATTCTGAGTACAACAAGAAAGAGAGATAGAGAGGAATGAGCAATGGAGATAACATTAAAGAAAGATGAAGTAGTATAGAGTGTATAAGAGTTGTGTGAGAGAGAGAGAGATAGAGAGAAGAAGAACAGACATATAGGTGAATTGATGTGATGGAATTTGACAATTTAATTAGTGTTGCTCAGTTAAAGAAAAAATTAAAATGAATTCTACTTATTGATTTTATTCATATGTTGATATTGAGGACTCGACAGACTAATCTATAATTTAATCTATAACTTGTTCCAATGTTCGGATAAACATAAGGACTATAACACTTAAATTGTTCCTTATGCGAGAACAAAAACATATAAGTACTCTTTCTTTCCGAGTAACATCCGGGCATGCAATGAGCTACCTGAGCAAACCAGGGAAACCAGTGACTTAACATCATTAAAAAAAAACAAATACAAATGCAAGACTAGACTCGGACCACGGATGAGCGTGGGACGCAATAATGAACATCAGTCTCGCTTCCAACCAAGATACATGTCTTCAACGCCATCGTAGTACCACCCGCCGTCTCCGCGAATGAAACTTGGAGGAAGACAGTGGTAAGCGACCGGAAACTCAACGCCTTTCAACAAAGATGTCTCAGTCGCACACTTACGATCACTTATCGAGACCTGGTTACAAATGAAGATGTGTCTCGCCTAACGGGACGACGTAAACCAACATGGCGTACAACGATCACCGATGACCTCCAGCTCTGTTGACATACACTAGGACGACATCAATGTCGCTACATCAGCGGCTACGGACAGAGCCCACTGGAGAACTATCATGGCCCGATGCGTCGATCGGCGCGAGAGGATCTAAGATTAAGTAATATATAAGATAAGATTATGTTGAATCTCACTCTAACTAAATGGGTGTGACAGATAGGGTCACTTTGCAGCTATCACACATCGGAACCAACTCTTCTTTCAAGAAATATCAGTGTGTAAGTTGTATACCTTATCTTATCTTAAAACAAGTTATCTTGTATGTCGTCAACGTAGTGTGCATTATCTTATCCTGTAACAAGTTATCTTGTTTGTCCTGAAGGGAGTGTGCATTATCTTAACTTATCTTATAAAACATTATTTTGTATGTCATGAGGGGAGTAAGCATTATCTTATTTTATCTTATAACAAGTTATCTTGTATGCCTTGAAAGAAGTGTGCATGATCTTATCTTATAACAAGTTATCTTGTATGTCCAGAATGGAGCGCGCATTATCTTATCTTATAACAAGTTATCTTGTATGTCCTGAAAGAAGTGTGCATTATCTTATCTTATAACAAGTATCTTGTGTGTCCTCAATGGAGTGTGCAGTGAATCACAACATCGCTTCGACTAATCAAAAATACAAGACTAGATTTAAACCATCGGTAAGCGTATTTCACAAAAACCCAGATAAACATAAAGACAAAAACACTTTCCTTATCCCTTATGCAAGAACAAATACATATAAGTACTATTTCTTCCCGAGTGGCATTCCGGCACGGAATGGGTTGCCTGAGTAAACCAGGAAAACCAGTAACTTAACAGCGTTTAAAACATTAATAATAATATTAATAATAATTAATAATAAAAGGAGCGTCTGTAATGTATAAGATAAGACCGCCCCACGCGAACAATTATTGCAGTTGATTATATTGTCTTGTTTTTTTCAAATCTGTCCGATTTCGCTCTAACAAAAAGCTGCATTCAAATATAGTATTGGAAATGTAGGCCTACTCTCTCTCAACTAACGGGCCTTATTCACAAGTCCTTAGCGATAGCAGCTTGGTTACGTGATATGCGACAACAAGCCAATAATGGCGTCTTTCGCCTCTATAATGTCCACACCAATGCTTTTTAAAAACATTGAATTTAGAGACATTTTATAACATCACAGATTCTGGTGTCTTACACACTGAACATGGATCTAGTCTTTGCTCACATTCATTAGTGATTAGTGGAACTAAAGTATTCACACTTTTTTGCGCAATGTAATATTCATTCTGACCATTTTTGGTGCGGAAGTTGTTTTCTATTATTATTGCAATGACGTTTGAATGAACTTGTCTAATTTTTTTGATCGCTTATACAATGTCTCCAGCTCATGAATATACAACAGATGGAGGATAATATATTCCTAATGTGCTATTGGCCAATCGTCATTTTGTCAATTTATGCTGTGCAAAGCTCAGGTAAAATTATTGAACTGCTTTAAAAGACTTACAGAAAACATTTTTAAAAAAAACTAGTCTCGATCTAGATCTAGACTAGATCTAGAACTAATTCAGAAAAAGCATTTGCAAGGTTAATTTACAGGTGAATATTTACAAATGACAAGAGTAACACCAAGAGTTTAATTACTAAACCTAGAAACACTAGAGGACAGAAGGGCATAGTGTAATTTTAGAAATAATAAAATGGGCATTAAATTCTAATTTAGAAATACAACACAAAAACAGTCCGTCATAATGCTTAGATAAGCATAAGGACTAAAACACTTTCCTTATCCCTTATGAGGCATATGCAGAAAAAAAAATTCATGCTTTCTTCCCGAGTGGCATCCGGGCATGGAATGGGTTGCCTGAACAAACCAAGAAAAGCGGTAACTTAACATCATTTTAAAACATTAATCAAAACGCAAGACAAGACTTAAAGCCATGGATAAGCGTTGAACGCAATAATCTTCTGTATATAAATGAGCATCTCTAATATAAATATATAAGATAAGATTAGAACTTATCATTAATTACACTAATCAAAACGTAAATCTAGAGAAGCCATCGATACGCGTGCGACGGAATAGTCCCCTGTACAGAAGTGGTGGGGAGTACGTATGGCACAGGGTGGCTTGTCCCAATCTGCGGGAGCGTCCAACACAGGTCTTCTCGATTTGTCCGATTTAGAAAGGTCCCAGCTCTTTGTACCACTGTTCAGTCTCCCACTCACGGATTGCTCTGTGGGCACTGCGGGCACTCCAGGTCCACCCCCTCTTCAACCTTATCAAACTACAAGACTAGCCAAAAACGACAAGCAAATTGTGCGGCGCAACAAAAGTCAGTGATAAAAGAGCATCTGTTAAGTTTATGATAGAGGCAAGAACTTATTAAAAATATCTTTTTTTTTTCTTTTCGAGTGGCGTTTGGTCGTGGAATGGGCTACTTGAACATATATGGTTTGCACTCATGTGGCAAGCAATGTCGCCAATGGCTGCTAGAGTCAGGTTGACAGAGGACATACATAGTTTTGTTGTTGTTTTTTGTAACTGTATGTTGTCTTCTTTCTTCTATCAAAGCGGGACTGGAATACGAGATCACAGACAACTCCAAGTCCAAATACTGCGCGAATGGTTTGATGCAGACCAGCGACACGGTTCTACTGGACATCAAGGTGACACTTTCAGGGGAGGAGGAGAAATTTGTGTTGGAAGCCGAGGACCCTGTTGACAGCTTTACAATCCCAGTAAGTACATAACTAAAGTTAAAGTGCATTCAGCACAATGCCGTTACTTTGCCCCAACTAAGGCCAGGTACCCATCAGAAGTGGGTAGACTCAGGGACACCCAACAGTCCTGGGAAAAAATCCTAGCCTTCACCAGCAGAAGGGAGGGGAGGGGAAACCGAAACCCGGTTTGAAATCGGATTTATAGAACCGAAAATCGGTTGAGAAAAAATAATATTAACAACCCTGCTGGTTCTGTGGTTTACTTACATAGAGCACCCATAAACTAGATAATATTACTGTTCTACAAAAATGTGCAGTCTTTTTAAATCTTTTGTATGACATTTTCAATTTACTTATTTTTCGGTTAGGGTTTCGGTTTCGGCCTAATGTATAGTGACATTTTAATTATCGGCTTCGGTTTCGTTATGGTTTCGTTTTCAGCCGAAACCAAAAATGTGGTTTCGGTCGGTCTCTAAATCTTACACGTGCTTACGTCTATATAGACTAAACATGTGTTGTTTCAAGTTCTCTTGCGTTAACATTAAAGTTTACATAGCTTTATCGTATGTTTGAGCTTATCTTAAGTTTTCTTGCGTTTACCCAAAACCCAACACCGATTGAATTGATTCAATGCCAGTTTGTTTATTACACAGCTGTGCAACATCAATTTTAAGTCGGACTGCTCAATAAAGAAACACCAGGGCTGCTTCTGTGTGAGCGGCTCAGATAAGATCTACTATGTCAGATACCATTCTACGGCCAACGTCAATTTAGGAAACAACCGCTTCAAGATCAACGGAGAACTGGTCCCGGACAGAAAATTTCCGGAAATTTTCTCAGGCAACTCAACGCTATTAGTTCTAAGAAAAAATAATCATAATCATTAAAAAAAATATCATAGCTGTTGTTGTTGGATATTTATGTTATAGTTACATAATTTTGACTCGTCGCGTGCACCGATTCCACAATAAATTGAAGAATCAGCCTTTATGCACATTAGCCTGTAACGATTAGTGAGGAAAATTTGATTTCCCCGTGGGAAGATGATTGGAGCTAGAATACAAAGTGTGCATTCGCTCATAAATTCAAAGTGTGAAATAGAGAGATGTTATAGCCTAGTCAACGCTAAATTGTTTTTTAATAAATGTATAAGCATTCAATTTGTAGAACTTTAAAAAAAAATTGTTGTGCATAAATTTTTATCAGGGAATCACTGAAAGTTTGACAACAGTTGACAAATGGGAGGAAAGAAAAAAAAGGGGGGGGGGGGGCAAAAATTGTCTTACGAATTTTGACGAAATTTATGGACAATGGAAGATGGTGAATTACCATTCCACTTCTGAAAGACAGAACAGTTTATAAGTTTATAGTCGATCTCATCGAATAAAAATATTAATATTATGTTGTACTATTAAAATAATAGATATTTTAATCATACATTATATACGAAAAAAAAAAATAATATTTGTATAGCGCTGCCAACAAACATAATGTAAGCTCAGATCGCATTTAACATACAACTAAGAACACGATTATAATCTCTAGGAATGAATAAAGCTCACCTTCACCAATCCCATAACCCGAGCGAAGGTCGTTGGGGCGCCAATTTTTGACAGTTGAATGATTTTAAGCAATTCGTCTTGGTCCTGAGCCGCCCTCTGGGAGTCTGCAAGAGACAAGCCGGTCCACTCTTTGATGTCATCATCCCATCGTCTCTTCTGCCTACCTCTCTTTCTTCCACCCACCACTTGTGCCATCCAAGATGGTTTTCGCCAGGCCTTCGGATCTTGCCAATCTGAGTTTTCTGGATTTAATGGCGTTGAGTAGATCCTCCGATGGATGACGTTGGCGATTCGCTCACGGACAGCCTCATTTGTAACTCGATCTTTGTAGGAGATGTTTATAATTTTACGTAGGCATCTCATTTCCAGGGCTCTGATTATTTTCTGGAGATCTAATAAAGCTAATTGATTATTTAAAACTTTACAAACATTGGACAAAGCAAACAAATGACGCAATTTGCATATATTTTAATTTCGTTTTCCGTTTGTGCAGCAAGACCTGGAGTGAGTTTATCGGTCAGCGGTAGCCATGTGGTGATGAATAAAAACTGTCGGGTCCAGACGTACTTGGGGACGACGCTGCGGTTCCAGCTGTGCTTGACTGGGGTGGACTCCCCCTCGCTGCATCTGTCCTACAACGGCGTGAACAACACGGAGACCAAAAACTGCATCAACGCCAACTACATAATTGGTACGAGTGACGGGCGGATCTACATCCGGTACGATGACAAGTGCCGTCGCAAAGTTCAGCTCTGGTGCTCCATCCATGGTGAGATTCTTGCAGTGCCGAGTCTCCGTTTAGAAACATTTAATAATTAGTCACATCTCGGTTTTCGGTGACTTCGGTTTTTGTTGACTTCGGTTTTTGTTTACTTCGGTTTTCATTCAATTCGGGTTTCGCAGACTTCGGTTTTCATCGCCTTCGGTTTTCGTCGCCTTCGGTTTTCGTCGACTTCGATTTTCGTCGTCTTCGGTTTTCGTCGCCTTTGGTTTTCGTCGACTTCGGTTTTCGTCACCTTCCATTTTCGTCGCCTTCGGTTTTCGTTGATTTCGGTTTTCGTTGAATTCGGTTTTCGTTGAATTCGGTTTTCGTTGAATTCGGTTTTCGTTGAATTCGGTTTTCGTTGAATTCGGTTTTTGTTGAATTCTATTTTTTATTTCTTCCATTTATCGTCGATTCTAAGGTTGATCCTAGTGCCCAAATAGCAAGAAAGACAGTGACCCCCCCCCCCAGAGAGCCCCATTTTTACCTAAAGGCTTTGTGGAGATGATGATTCTGAACATAAATATTTGCATTTTCACTCTCCCCCACCTCCTCGCCGCCTTCAGAACGCCGAAAAGACGTGTTTAGATAACAATATGTAACGCAATGTTTGTTACATGCTCATTTAATCTAATTTTTGTTTACATTGATGTATAAATATATTTACGTACATTAGACAACACTGATGTGTAAATATATTTACGTACATTAGACAACACTGATGTATAAATATATTTACGTACATTATACAACACTGATGTATAAATATATTTACGTACATTAGATAACACTGATGTATACATATATTTACGTACATTAGACAAGACTGGTGTATAAATATATTTACGTACATTAGACAAGACTGGTGTATAAATATATTTACGTACATTAGATAACACTGATGTATAAATATATTTACGTACATTAGACAACACTGATGTATAAATAAATTTACGTATATTAGACAACACTGATGTATAAATTTATTTTCTCTTTTATTAAGCTCTGGAGCCTGACCCTAATATGACGACACAATCTCCTCACCACGAGGAAGGCAAGTATATAATTTTTGTAAACACCGAGTTAATTTGTATGCAAAGACTATTAACGACGGTGCAAGGACAAGTGTGCAAGGATTGGTGCAAAGTTTGGTACAAGGTTTAGTATAATGCTTGATACAAGGTTTAGTGCAATGTTTGATGCAAGGTTTAGCGCAATGTCTGGGGCAATGCTTAGTGCAATGTTTGGTGCAAGGTTTAGTATAATGCTTGATGCAAGGTTTAGTGCAATGTTTGATGCAAGGTTTAGTGCAATGTTTGATGCAAGGTTTAGCGCAATGTCTGGAACAAGGCTTAGTGCAATGTTTGGTGCAATTGTTAACAGAGCCTTTACAAGCTTATATAGCGCCCCAGGGCAAAGGTTTCAGCGCCGTCCCCTTGCATACTGTAACTGCTTGTTTTAGTGCCATATTTGCTATATTTATTCTGCATTTGCCGCCCCCCTTGGAAGTGTCGCCCCCGGCATATTCCCCCATCTGCCCCCCCCCCCTATGTGAGGGCACTGATTGTTAGTGCAAGGGTTGTCGCAATAGTCGTGTTGAACGGCTGCTTGGTTCAGTGGTTAATGCAATTGTTGGTGCAAGGATTGATGCAAGGCTAGTGCTTTTTTAATATAAAATATATGTCCATAAAAGTTTAAATTAAAACCTATCTATCCTTGCCTCCACAGACAACTCTTGGATGTACGTCTTTATCGGATTCCTGTTGCTCTTGAGTATATGCGGACTTATCTTTGTCTATATAAGTAAGATACAATGTTTAACTTTTCAAGTCTCTCAGAGCTTTTTAGAATGTTACATGTGAGCAAAACATGGATGCATCGTTTCTCAACTATCTTGATGACGCTAGTGATAAAGACCATTGTGGGTGTAAATTTTATGTTTGCGGCAGAGCTTAAAAAAAAAACAGATTTAAAATTTGGACAACAATGATTATTTGTTTTTAAAAATGGGCGACGTGGGATTCACAGGTTCATGAACTGTTATATATAGTGAACTGTTATATATAGTGAACTGTTTTATATAGTGAACTGTTATATATAGGGAACTGTTATATATAGTGAACTGTTATATACAGTGAACTGTTATATATAGTGAACTGTTATATATAGTGAACTGTTATATATAGTGAACTGTTATATATAGTGAACTGTTATATATAGTGAACTGTTATATATAGTGAACTGTTATATATAGTGAACTGTTATATACAGTGAACTGTTATATATAGTGAACTGTTATATACAGTGAACTGTTATATACAGTGAACTGTTAAATACAGTGAACTGTTATATATAGTGAACTGTTATATACAGTGAACTGTTATATACAGTGAAATGTTATATACAGTGTATGTTTGTGAAGCATAAAGTAAAATATTCCATCTGATCAATTTGATTCATAGGGCCGGCGAAGCAGTGTTCGACTGTTTCTTTGGCCACGGAACACTAGGGGATTGTGTGGCCAGCACTGTGCCCGGCCGTTCTTATTTTTTACCCACAACTAAGGTCAGGAACCCATTAGAGCTGGGTGGACTCGTGGACACCTTCCAGACACGGGGAAAAAAATCCTAGCTTTTACCAGGATTCGAACCCACGACCTTCGGTCTGCCAGCCGTGCACGCTGCCACCGTGGTGGACTATTACAATTTAGACATCTAGTGTTTGAAAGGCTTAAAATGTTAAGGAATTGTTTTGTGCGAATCAAACATAAACTAGTTTTTGGAATATATCTTCGAGAACAAAAAAAAAAAACAACACACCATCCGATGATTTCACCAAAGACTTCCAACAAAACGTAAAATCGGTTTTAAGTTTGAAAACTCGTTTAACAACACTATTTAAAATGTTTGGTATGTTTGATATGTTTGATATGTTTAATATGTTTGATATGTTTGATATGTTTGATATGTTTGATATGTTTGATATGTTTGATATGTTTGATATGTTTGATATGTTTGATATGTTTGATATGTTTGATATGTTTGATATATTTGATATGTTTGATATATTTGGTATGTTTGATATGTTTGATATATTTGGTATATTTGATATGTTTGATATGTTTGATATATTTGGTATGTTTGATATGTTTGATATATTTGGTATATTTGATATGTTTGATATGTTTGATATATTTGGTATGTTTGATATGTTTGATATGTTTGATATGTTTGATATATTTGGTATGTTTGATATATTTGGTATATTTGATATGTTTGATATGTTTGATATATTTGGTATATTTGATATGTTTGATATGTTTGATATGTTTGATATATTTGGTATGTTTGATATATTTGGTATATTTGATATGTTTGATATGTTTGATATATTTGGTATGTTTGATATGTTTGATATGTTTGATATGTTTGATATGTTTGATATGTTTGATATGTTTGATATATTTGGTATGTTTGATATGTTTGATATGTTTGATATGTTTGATATGTTTGATATGTTTGATGTCGTGAGTTGGGGTAGATTTTGGATACTACCCTCTGTCGAGACACGGAAAAAGGGGGAAAGGAAGCTTTGGCTTTCGTTGTCTGCAGGGTATGTGGTCCCCAAAGTGTGTTGTTACAATTCTTACGACTTCTCGCACAATATTTATAAGTTGAGTCCAGCTCGTGACAAGTAATTAGGACTGGTAACTATCTTTACGCTAATCACATTACGCACATAAAACATAGATTACATAAATCACTGGATAAAGCTGGCATAGTTTTATATATATATATATTTTATTACAGCAGTTATTAGACTGTGTTAGGCGCGGCTCGCAGGCCGGCCAAAAATAATACACGACCTATCTCTCACATGGTCATTGTGTAGACTGCAGCAATCTTAAAACTAAACATGAATATAGCATAAAGAAGGAGAGGGCAGGGGAGGGGGGGAACAGGGGTTGAAGAGCGGCCAGAGAGGGAGGGGAGCGGAAACGCCCTAACAAAGTAATGTCAGAGAGGAGGGGAGGGAGAGAAAGAGAGAGGCGAGCTGTGGGGGTGGGGGTGTAGTATGGAGGAGAGAGAGATGCCGTCTCATTGTCTTGGTCTCTCGGTTGGAGGGGGGGTATAGGGTGAGGGTGACCCTAGAATATGCCACTTTGATTTACTGGCGTGGGGGGGGGGGGTATTTGAGATGAGCCGGACTGGTCTCTAGTGTTCCGCTTGGATGGAGAAAAGGGGGTCGGGGGAGTGCAATTAAATTGGGGAACGTGGGGGACAACATTCCTAGTAGAAATTACAAATGGCAAATCAGTATTTTATCTCCATATAGCACATACATATATATATATAGATAGATAGATAAATACAGATAATACATAGACACTCTCTACAGACATAATTTTGTCAAGTGACTATCTTATAATGTCTAGATACGGAAAGTCCAGTTCTAATTATAGATATAGACTACTTTTATTATCTTAGAGTGAGACTATGACACATCATGACACATCCCCCTGGCTTTCAAATGTTATGCTAGGCTTAACATTTTATAATGGGTCAATTGTTTATTCTCGGCCGGAAACTTAATTCTTTTTTGCGACCAGGGTGAAGAGAAAAGGGTGAATGGGGGGACGCGCAAGGCGGCTTGAACCAAATCGCGGTTTATTGACCACAGCTGGTCGAGCAGGGGGGGAACAGTGGTGTCAAACAGGTGTCCATTTCCAGTTGAACCGAGGATGAGTGGAGGATCTCCACAAATTGCCTTTTACAGGTTATAAAGGGGGGGGGCGCGGAAGAGATATTTCCAACCACATTATTCACGGAACTTTTTTTTCGCGTGTGTGTGGAGAGGGGAGGGGTTTTGTTCGCGTCTCGTACTGTGTAGCCGGAGTCAGAATGACAGTTTAGGGTGTTTCGCTATTTAAGGGTGGGGCTCGCAGGGTGGGGCTCGCAGGGTGGGGGATTTCTGCTACATGTCCTTTGCCTGTGTTTATGTGTGTGTTTAGCACATTATGAACGGGGGAATACTTTTTACATCTCGCTCTGTTTATTCAGATCCCAGTGAATTTGCAACTATTGCTTGAGAAAGGGAGGGTGTTTTTAGACACTGAAGTGCCTTTGGCTGGTCAATGACCGATTGCTTGTTTAGCAAGTGGGGCGCACGTACTAATTCCTGACCTTCTCTGTGCCGTGGGGTAATTACAAGGATTCGCGGTCTGCATGGGTGGGGGAAGAGTATTGAATTTGCAATGGTACGATATAACTGCCAGTTTGGCTTCCGAATTCATTTGCTGGTTTTTAAACAAAACCTTCAAACTCTAGTTTGGTTTCCGCAAAGGACGGAAGGGGGTACGGTTTCCGTAATGGACGGAAAAAGGAAAGGGAGCGGTCTGTCTTCAGACGGAAAGGGGTTTGCAATTTGCGTCCTTGCGTGTAATTAGCTAGCCATCGGGACGGTGGTAGGAAAAGTGTGTTGTGGCCTAAAGGGTAGGGGGTGCGTTACGTGTCCATTCAGGACATGGGGCTTAGAGGTCGGGTTTACCTCATAACATAATTGATATGTTTATATTGGCGTCGGCGGGGGGGGGATTCATTACAACTTGTCCACACAATAGATCTAGTATAGTTATACTTAGACGTTAGGATAAGCTAACCTAGGACGAATAGTCGACTGTCTTATTTTATATAAGGCCGAGTTGTTGGTCCAGTCATAAAGGCGAAGGTTGCAATGAGTTTAACATGGGTCGAGTCCCTTTTACGCAAATATTTCAACTGGGTTTATGCGAGTATTATGATTTTCAATCATGACCATTATCAGATATTACTTTTAATTTCCTTCCCGTTGCCTCAGCCTTTGTTTTAAGGCTGCCCAAATCTATTTCTATAGTTAGAATATAGTTTATGTGACTCTAATCTAGTCAGCGGGAGATTAACAAGGGGAGGTGCAATATGATTTATCAGGTCAGCGCGTTCGCGCGGCGAGGGTTGTGGGGTACTGTTTCTAAAGCGGGTAGTGTGTAATTTACACTTATCTCTATGGTTAACCGTTTGTTACATTTAACTAATCGGACCTAGAAATATAATTATGCTATTTAGCTAGTTGAACCTGGACTTCCAATATATCGAGACACAAGATAGACACTCACCAGCGTTTTATTGAAAAAAAACATTCTTCCACTCGCCCACGTTTCATTCTGTTGGACTTCAGATAGTTGACGGTACGGGTGGCAGGGCGATCTACTTGTCATCGGGTTGGCAGTACAGCAAGGGGCGGCTATACGCGTCACAGGAACAGTTCATTTGATTAGAAAACAGTGTTTATTTGGAACAGGACTTGATGGGGTAGCAGATCTCTGGAACGGCGGTTGAAAGGAAACAGGAACGAACAACGGCCTTCAGTAGAGTAGATGAGGGGGTGGGTGGGTTGGGCGTACACAGCAGATGGCGGCCTAGGTAGATAACTAGAACTCTGGTTGACAGTGGGATGGCTGTAAGCAGGAAACAGTTACTAATCCCGGGCATGGGATGGGGTGTGGTACGGTAGATGTCTTGCACACTGGTTAGCAGTAAGTTGACAGGCAAATATGACACAGTTACTAATCCGGGCGTATCATGGCAGTACAGCAGACGACTGGAACACTTTGCAATAAGTATACTGAGTTCTGGAAACAGTTACTAATCCAAGAAGCAGGGTTGCGGGGACAGCAAGGGACGACCTGTTAGTTGACTGGAATACCAATTTACAGCACTTAATCTCAAAGCAGGAAACAGTTATTAGTCCGTAGTGCACGTTGCGTGTAGGTCTGCAGTCCTACAGCAATTGACAGCCTAGGTAGTTGACTGGGCGATATCAGTCAGCAGTACTGGATAACAGGAACAGCGGCAGCTAATCCGTAGCGCAGGTTTGGGATATGCACAGCAATTGATCATGTAGAACTATGGTGGCGAGTTATAGTGAAAAGTAGTTACAGTTTATTTACCTTGTACGGACTCGAAGAGCCCCCTGTTTGAGAGTGGTCCTTTTGAATTGAACAGCACAGGATTCAGCGTTTATCGTGAGTATTTATCCATATACAGCACGAAAACATCACGGGCGAGCGCCTCATCTATGTCGTGAGTTGGGGTAGATTTTGGATACTACCCTCTGTCGAGACACGGAAAAAGGGGGAAAGGAAGCTTTGGCTTTCGTTGTCTGCAGGGTATGTGGTCCCCAAAGTGTGTTGTTACAATTCTTACGACTTCTCGCACAATATTTATAAGTTGAGTCCAGCTCGTGACAAGTAATTAGGACTGGTAACTATCTTTACGCTAATCACATTACGCACATAAAACATAGATTACATAAATCACTGGATAAAGCTGGCATAGTTTTATATATATATATATTTTATTACAGCAGTTATTAGACTGTGTTAGGCGCGGCTCGCAGGCCGGCCAAAAATAATACACGACCTATCTCTCACATGGTCATTGTGTAGACTGCAGCAATCTTAAAACTAAACATGAATATAGCATAAAGAAGGAGAGGGCAGGGGAGGGGGGGAACAGGGGTTGAAATGCGGCCAGAGAGGGAGGGGAGCGGAAACGCCCTAACAAAGGAATGTCAGAGAGGAGGGGAGGGAGAGAAAGAGAGAGGCGAGCTGTGGGGGTGGGGGTGTAGTATGGAGGAGAGAGAGATGCCGTCTCATTGTCTTGGTCTCTCGGTTGGAGGGGGGGGTTTAGGGTGAGGGTGACCCTAGAATATGCCACTTTGATTTACTGGCGTGGGGGGGGGGGGGTATTTGAGATGAGCCGGACTGGTCTCTAGTGTTCCGCTTGGATGGAGAAAAGGGGGTCGGGGGAGTGCAATTAAATTGGGGAACGTGGGGGACAACATTCCTAGTAGAAATTACAAATGGCAAATCAGTATTTTATCTCCATATAGCACATACATATATTATATATATAGATAGATAGATAGATAGATACAGATAATACATAGACACTCTCTACAGACATAATTTTGTCAAGTGACTATCTTATAATGTCTAGATACGGAAAGTCCAGTTCTAATTATAGATATAGACTACTTTTATTATCTTAGAGTGAGACTATGACACATCATGACATTTGATATGTTTGATATGTTTGATATATTTGGTATGTTTGATATGTTTGATATGTTTGATATGTTTGATATGTTTGATATGTTTGATATGTTTGATATGCTTGATATGTTTGATATATTTGGTATGTTTGATATGTTTGATATGTTTGATATGTTTGATATGTTTGATATGTTTGATATGTTTGATATGTTTGATATATTTGGTATGTTTGATATGTTTGATATGTTTGATATGTTTGATATGTTTGATATGTTTGATATGTTTGATATGTTTGATATGTTTGATATATTTGATATGTTTGATATGTTTGCTACTTACCTTACTTTTCTTATAGCACCATCTACAAAAATGTTTATCTTATATTTCAGAGATAAATAAAGCACCAGAAGATGGTAAGTAAAAGGCCATAGTTTTATAATATTCTTGAACAATTTAGACACAACGGAAATGAAACATGAACAAATTAGACAATATTACACACATAAACAGTCGGCATAGCGACGATATAAGTAAACAACAGATAAAGACCGAGAAAATATTACAAAAATATGCACACACCACGGAAATATGTAAACATCATGAATATATGCAAATATTACGGAACTATGCAAACATCATCAAAATATGCAAATATCACGGAAACATGCAAACTTTATAAATATATGCAAATACCACTGAACTATGCAAACATCGTAAAAATCAAAATAGGCAACTATCACGGAATTATGCCAACAGCATGAATATATGCAAATATCATGTAATTATACAAACATCATCAAAATATGGAAATATTTAAAAAATATGCAAATATCGTGGAAAAATGCAAATATCACATAAATATGAAGACGAAGGTATACGAACATTGCAGAAATATGCAAATATAAAAGCTATTTGCACACATCACAGAAATATACAAACACCGTCCATATGAAAACAACACATACATTTGCGATAGTACGGAAATGTGCAAACATCATGGCAATATGGAAACATCACAAAAATACGATAATATATCAGAAATATACCGGAGATGTCTTTTAAACATATTTTAATGCTTATCGAAATACGA
This sequence comes from Anisus vortex, assembly GCA_949126835.1. Classification (NCBI taxonomy): domain Eukaryota; kingdom Metazoa; phylum Mollusca; class Gastropoda; family Planorbidae; genus Anisus; species Anisus vortex. The sequence goes on from OX421493.1 coordinate 46,983,156, forward strand.
ATATAAATATGATTACGATCCCCGTATGTTATTAGTATAGTTTGGCAACTCTTGTCTATCTGGTCTGCAAAAAAAAACAAGTACATGTAATTTCAGCGCAAGGCACCTCCCAGGATGTAATAAGAATATCATCCCAGGTGGACCCGGGTGCCACAGCTACCGCAGCTCCAGCGGCATCGATCTCCTCCTTGAGACGGCTCACCGAGAGAATGTCGATGTCGTCAAAGAAGAGCTTTTCGGTTCATGCTACGCAGTCTCCCAAGAAAGTCGGCAGCAGGCCAGGAAGCACGGAAGTGTAAATCGGCGTAAATCGGCCATTTTGAAATGACTTTAAAATTAAACATTATGTCTTCTTGTTTCAGCGTTATTTTTTTTTTGTTGTTCTTGGTGTTTCTTTATATAGTTTGTTGTGTAAATTATGGTGTTCTAGAATCATCAAATAGGGCCTAACTATTCCACGGTTGCTAACGAAACAGCTGCCTCAGAAAGATGCTCAAGATCAGCTGGCCCGACACCATAAGCAACACCCGACCTTTGGCCAAAAAAAACAACCAACTTCATATTGAAGAAGACATCAGAACGAGGGTATTAGGTTGGATATGGCACACCTTACGCAAACCGCCAGCCATTGTCACCAGGCAAGCAGTGAAGTTAAAACCCCAAGGTAAGCGGAAAAGAAGCAGCCCAAGATATACCTGGTGATTTTGAGGCAGACGCAGCAAAGATGGGGTGATGTTGTCACAGGGGATGGTGTGGCCAACAGGGTGCAAGATTTCGCAAACCCAATTTTAGCCTGGACAGGCTCCGTGTAATGGTACTGCCCCTGAGGTCATTACGCCCGCACTATTGGCTTGTTGGTCTAAGGGCGTGATAGCCGAGCTACTCTTCAGCACTATTAAATGCGCTGCCGGATATTTATATTTGACGGATTAGCAGCTTTTCACCTATAAGATCTATCATACAAGCTTGCACACCAGGAAAACACTTCACAAAACACTCTGTTTATTTAAGCCGATGATATTGTTTATTGGCCCGAGTAACTCAATTCTCACTACTCACAAAGACGTGGCGGTACACTTGTAATGGTCTCACGGCGATTATTGATCAGAGTGGTACAAAAAAGAACATCCGCTAGTGGCAGGGGAATCTTAAAATCCAACAATAGCGGGTTAATCCAGAAAGTCCGCTTACTAAATGTCCAAGTCCTGAATAGTGGAATGATGGTCTCACATAAACAGTCAGTAGGTTAAGTAATCCATTGTCTTAGCGGCGTTGCGGAGTCTTGACAACTCGATAGTACTGTCAGACGTGCACGTAAGTTTTAAGTCTCCTGTCGATAATTAGACCTCGGTAGACTAAACTAAAAGGTTAATCTGTGGACTTTTATCTGCTGTAAGAAAAGGCGGGACTAATGAAGAAGGCCCGCCCACTTAACCAATGAAATCAAAGTCCAGTGCTGACGTCAGCGTTCAGGTGCTTTTGACAATGTTGCGCGAGAACACGTGTCATGGGAGGAAAGGAGTGGGTAGGAGTGTCGTTAGGAGGGGGCCTCTGGTCACTACGCTCAGTCAGGGGATCAAATGGCTGTACAGCATGGTAACACATTGGCTAATTCTCCATTGTTCCAACATATCACAAGCAAGCGTGGTGAGATCTATGTCTACACTAGCTCACAATAGCGATATAACGAGACGACGCGGCCTACCCAGGTGGCTTATCAATTGGGGAGAGTACAAAGGCTTTTAGGTCAACACGGCAATACAATAGACATGCCACCTCCCCCCCCCCTCTAAGGGGCGTGGTGGGGGAGAAACGGGCCATGTACGACGACGATAGTAGGGGAATTGACGAAGCGCCTAAACTACTAAGGTTGCACACTAATTAATTATCTAGCTAATAAGCAATCGCTTCGTCACAGGGGTAAAAATGGGAAATCTGTGGTTGGCGGCCCATACCCCAGCATGGGTGACGGGCAATGACGATGATTCCACGGCATCCTAATTTTATGGAAGCTATTAAATAATATCTATCGGCCCTGGGTCGTTCACATGTACATATGTCACATGTTAATCCGAAGAGGACAAACTTAACAAATTCTTGTCTTGGTTTATATTTGATACAGAGTAAGAATCTAGATGTGTTTGTTCTTGCATGTGGAATAAGAAAAAAGACAATAATTGATTCCAAAGCCCTAACCCTAACCCTTTTTTAACATTTTATCCAAGAATACGATAGAGAACAAGTGTATCAACAAGTTTTTCCCCTGGTGAGCTGTTCCGCGGCGTCTGGTCCCTGTAGTAAATCAGCTCTTTAGTGCCTCAGGTGAACTTTTGATCCCTGACACTAGCAATCGTAAAAAAAATCTTGCGGGTCCCGAACGCCGGATCGTTACCCGGAACCGGACCACGAAAGAAAATTCTCCGTATTACAAAAAAATAAGCAGTAGAAAAATTTCAAAACTTAAGTCAGCCTTGATGAACTTGTGATTGACCTTTAAAAGTATATAATAATAATAATAAATAATAATAATTCTTGTATAGAGCATACCCGTTAAAGACAGTTCTATTCGCTGCCAACAGTTACAGAGTGTAAACAACGAAGAACAGACGTTGTATAGTACGCCCCGATAGGAGATGTGATAGTTGATATCTTTTCTCAGAATTCTCTCGAGATATCTAGTCTACCGTAGACGCAACTAGTCTCAAAAGATAAATGGAAATTGTTATAGGTTGGTGGAGGCAATACAAATTTCAGTGTGTCACCAAGAAAAATTATTAAAATGACCAGGTCACACACAAAAAAAAGAACGCTTGGAAAACGTTGCTCTAGAAAATTCGGTAGGAAAGGAGATTAAAAAAGACTAGAACCAACCCATGAACAAGTGTAGGATGCAATAATCTTCTGTATAGAAGAAGCGTCTGTAACATCTTCTGTATGGGATCCATCAACTAAAGAAAACTGATTCAGAAAAGAGCTGCGAGGTTCATTACTAGCGAATGTTTACAACTGACAAGAGGAACACCAATAGTCAAATCACAAAACCTAGAAACACTGTAGGGCAGAAGGGTAAAGAGTAAAGTAATGATAATATAGTAACATAAGGCCCTCAATTCTAATTTAGAAATACAACCCAATAACAGCCTGTTGCAATGCTCAGATAAACATAAAGACAAAAACACTTTCATTATCCCTTATTCGAGAAAAAAATGCATATAAGTACTCTTTCTTCCCAAGTGGCATTTGGGCATGAAATGGGTTGCCTTAATAAATCAGGAAAACCAGCATCTAAAACACTAATGCAGGACTTTGACTCAAACCACGGATGAGCGTTGGACAAAATAATCAATAATCTTCTTTAAAGAAGAAGCGTATATAAGATATTCTTCCTCTTCTAAGCATTATTAAAACTCCCAGTGGAGCATAGGCTACCAACAATTTATGTCTATCGTCTCTTCCTCTTTCCAGCTTTTATCCGATCAGCCTCACATTATCTTTTACTTCTCTACGCCAGGTGCTCTTGGGTCTACCTCTTCGTCTTGTACCCTGTGGATTCCATGCAAGAGCTTGTCTGGTCAAATTTGTAGTCGGTTTTACTCAGTGTGTGGTCTATCCATCCCCATCTTGTTTTTTTTTTTTGTTTTTTTTGGGGATTACTTGCTCGATTGGAATTTGTGCTGTCTTTTCCCATACGGTTGCGTTTGAATTTTGTTCATACCATTCAATATCCAGTATGCCTTGTAGGCAGCCATTCACAAAAGATAAGATATTATATACTGTTATTTCCCTTGCTTTACGTTACTGGCATCTCTACCGAGTGGCATTCGGGCATGGAATGGGTTGCCTGAACAAACCAGGAAAACCAGTAACTTAACATCATTTAAAACATTAATAAAAATGCAAGACTAGACTCGGACCACGGATGAGCGTAGGACGCAATAATCTTCTTTATAGAAGGAGCGTCTGTAATGTATAAGATAAGATATATTATAGATCAGTCATTATCATTTATTGTAGCATTTCTAGTTTTATAAGTTTTGATGCGCAATTTTACATTTAAGAACGTTCTATTCAAAAAGTGAACATCTCATAAGATTTTGTGTTTGTTTTTTTTGGATTCCAATATGGAGTTTCAAAGAACCGTGAAACTACGGGATTTACTGGATGGCTTGCCACATAATCATTTTCCTCCGTTATAAATGCAGGATAAATGGAAAATAGTTTTTTCTGGCCTCTGGTTGCTGTCTTTCGTCAGCATGTCCAATAGTGTTGTGATACAGACAGGTAAATAATCAGCATATTATTCAATAATGCCCTAATCTTATTTTGTTTATATTATTAGCGGATTCTAAACTGCAGTGAATATAATATTATCTGGGTTTCAATGTGCTTAAATATAGACTCTTTTTTAAAAAAGTAATTATGCTGTTTGTGTTGAGACACTTTGAAAATGTAGTTTAAGATGTCAGTGTTGAACTTTTACAAAAATAAATTATTTTGTTATTTTCCGGGCCTTCTATCGTCTGTTCACTGTGAAATAATACACTCAAGCCACTCGATGAATGTTTAAAAGAAGTATTTAATGCTGGAACTAATGTATAATAATAACTATCAAATTTACTAGTAAATAACAAATAGTTTATCAACAACAACCTAACTACACTTGTGAGCGCCTTATATAGATTTTGGTACAGAAAGGGCTGGAATGGAATTACCCACGAAGTTTTTCAAAATGCAAAAGAAAAAGATGCCTACTAGAAAGTTGTAGAGATTACGAGAAAACCTCTTGGTGTTATTATGTCATAACAAATCGCTGTCTATACAGTTGTAAACAAATAATCTAGACGCCAAAATTAAATATAAATAAATAGCTCTCTAAATACAATTTTAAATTCAATATGTAAACCGTAAGAACATGTTATACAGATAATAATATAACAATATTTACAAGTGACAAATGACAATGACATTGTTCCAATGCCGATCTTTATTCATTTCTTGGCAAGGAGTGTAGACAGATAGCCACATGGTAAGACAATCACATTATAGACATACTTTCTAAACTTTGTCTTCACTCCCATGTCAAAGCGAACATGACGTACACTATCACGAACATCTTCGAGCCCATGTTCTGCCCGAGTGGTCTGCTGCAGTCCTTCGACACGGTCACGCTGGACATCAAGGTGACCATTATAAGGGAGACGCCAACTGATGACGACGCCATTTTAAAGGAGCCGCCAACTTATGACGCCAGTTTGGTCTTAGAAGTGGTGGATCCCGTTGACAATTTCACAATCACGGTAAAACAAATGCAATCACTATGTGCCGGCTGCCTGTGTACGAATGTGTGAACGTTGGTGTTTATATTTTCTTATACATTACAGACGCTCCTTCAATAAAGAAGATTATTGCGTCCTACGTTGTAATGTTACTGGTTTTCTGGGTTTGTTAAGGCAACTCATCCCATGCCCGAATGAATTAGGAATTATCTATAATATTACTCTTCCCACGAAGCTGTGTACTATTTTAAACTCAGATTTTGTTTCTTCGTGGAATCTTCTGATTGACTAAGTGATCCACTTCCGGTCATCCTATTGAGCTGAACTTTAGCACATGGAATAGTTGCCAATATGACAACGACTTAACCAGAAAAAAAATCCGGTTTCTTAAAGGAAAATAATTAAGAAATAAGCTTTAGAGTATATTCAACAGTATTGACCAAAAAGGCGTTCGTGGCTGGTGCACCGAAAGTCCTGGGTTCGGATCCGATGCAGGCTAGGAATTTTTTCTCAGGTCTGGAGGGTGTTCCTGAGTCTACCTATCCGGCTGGCGCCCGACTATCTTGCCACCAGAAATAAACAACAAACTATGATATCCATGGGGGTCTGGAGGGTCGAGCGGCAGCGCTTTCGGCTGGCTACCCGAAGGTTCTGGGTTCGAATCCTGGTGCAAGCTAGGATTTTTTTCCCGTGACTTTAGGGTGCCCCAGAGTCAACTCCAGCTGTGATGGGCACCTGGCACTAGATGGGGTAAATTCGGCTGGGCATTGTGCTGGCCACACATCTACTCGTATGCCGTGGTCACAGAAAACTGATCAACGCTGCTTCACCAGCCCTATGATCAGCTTGGTCCATATAATGCTTTACTTTATTATTGTATAATATCCATATTATTAAAAAAAAAAAAAAAAAAAAAAAATTTCTTAAGATGATGTTAGGATAGATTTAGTTGTTGTTTTTTTAGGTTCGACCTCTTCCTATTTCGTCATGTATGTGAATTTCTTATACAGATATGTAACTTGCCGTTCAAGCTGAGCTGCTCCCTACAGATAGACCAGGGCTGTTTCTGTGTCTTTGCCACCGACATGGAGTATGTCTTTCGCTACCGTTCAGTGGTCAACCAGATCTTCAGGAACGGTCAGCTGAAGGTCAACGGGGAAGTGGTCCAAGGCGTCGTGTTCCCTGAAGTCTACGCAGGCAAGTACTTGACATAAGTTGTAATGTGTGTCTGTGTGTGTTTCTATATATGTGTGTCTGTTTGTGTGTGTGTGTGTGCGCGTTTGTATGTGTATTTCTCCGTGTGTCTGTATATGTGTCTTTTGATAGGCACCATTCTTGTGTCCTGTAAAACTGGTGCATGAAAGTACTTAAGCACGATGCCTGGCTTGTGAGCCACTGTCCTAGGGTCATGCTTTTTTCCGCCCCCGACTGAGATTGCTCCATTAGAGCCAGGTTTAAAATAAGCAGTAGCAAGTCATGTGTATTGTGCAGGCAAAATTTGAGGAAGTAATCTTTGCTCTTACTTATGTGACTTCTATCCCCGTAATGGATAGAATGGAAAGGGGACGAGTGGAGTGTAGAGTAGACCGGAAGTTGAGGTAAAGAGGGAGTTGGGGGAGTAGAGATTATAAAACATGGAAGTTGGAAGTTTAGGTTGTGGGGAGCTTGTGAGGTGACTTGAGATGATTTTTCATATAACGATTGTATTTCCCTAAGTTTGTTGTATCGTTAATAAAGCTATTCAATATTACGGACAGTGAAATCATTAATTCTATCAGTTTGGAGATTCGTGAAGTTTCTTCTATGTGCTGTTATAAGTTGAGATGATATTTTAGAACCAACTGGACCCGAGAACAGTTATCATAAAAACGAGTCCACAGCAGTCCCCAATGCTAACCCCTTGCTGGCTGCATGGATGCATGTTATGTCCACTTGCTATATCGGACCTCTACCCCATATGTGCGACCACTAGAATCATTGAGGTGTCTTACCTCGTATAACTTTAATGTAGCCTAAAAGAGTGTCAGCCGAGTGCATTGTATGCCAAAGAGATGCCCCCGTCTAGAGCGAACCCATCTCCTCAAGGTCGACATTTTAACACCTAGTATGCTGTGTCCACAGAAATTGCTTCTCCAGCCCGACGATCAGTTTGGTCCGAATGGTACTTTACTTTACTTATTCTACTTTCTAAAATAAAATGCAAGCATCGATTTCAATATTTCACTATGTTGTGTGTGATCCCCAGCTAATCCTCCAGTCCAAATGACGGTAGATGGAAGAAAAACTGTGATTATGGACAAAGACTGCCGGGTAAAGGCTCCCACCAACAAGAACGTCAGCTTCGCGTTTTGCGTGGCTGGTTTGTCTAACCCCACCATGCAAGTGCAATATGGTGATGAGCTTCGGTCTGACTATTTTCGGACGGTTGATACACGTGAATGCAGCACTGTGTACCTCAAGGTGCCGGACAAGACGGAAACTATCACGTTCAAGTACCTGGATTGTTCTCGTGATGTTCAACACACCTGCACCGTCCACGGTAACAAACAAACAAAAAATATTTAAAAAATTAAATTACTAAAAAAAAAATAACAAGGTTTTTAAAATATTGAAATGTTTCAAGTAATAGTTTACGATTAGACTGGGCTTGGATAGTCGGATAGTTGGATATAATATGGATAAATGGATAAATATATAGATGGAGCGATCAATAGATACCAGCATTAGATTTAAAAGCACTCTAAGTTAAACGTTTAGTCATAAGATCTGTGCACAAGGAAATGAGTCCAAATGACGAGACTCGGGTATTTTATTAACACTAAACGGCATACTATTACGAAGTTGTAATGTCCGCTAAAAAACATGTTAAATATGCAGTGGCTACACCCGCAAAACGACACATTAATACGTAGTTGTTATCCCTTCTAAACGGCACACTAATTAAAGGCTGTTATCACCGCTTTACGGCACACTAATTAAAATCTGTAATCCCCGCTAAACGGCAAACTAATTAAAAGCTGTTATCTCCGCTAAACGGCACACTAATACGTAGTTGTTTTCCCCGCTAAGCGGCACCCTAATTAAAAGCTGTTTTCCCCGCTAAGCGGCACACTAATTAAAAGCTGTTTTCCCCGCTAAGCGGCACACTAATTAAAAGCTGTTATCCCCGCTTTACGGAACACTAAATAAATAATTCCAGCTAAACGGCACACTCATAAAAAGCTGTAATTCCCGCTAAACAGCATATTAGTTAAAAGCTGTAATCCCCGCTAAACGGCATATTAATTAAAAGCTGTTATTCTCGCTCAACGACGCGCGTACGTTGTTACGCTTGCTCAACGATAAAAAAATAAAAATAATGCCAGCTAAACGATACAATTAAAAAGGAAGTTTGTTATCCCGGCACACTAATACGAAACATACCGTTTTGTCTCACAGCCCTGGAGGAGAGTTACTATAACAACGAGAGTGACTGGGACACAACTACCACACTGACAACCCCTGTACGCTCTGAACCACCTGACGACAGTACGTTACAACCTTCACTCATTGCTTTTACTCTTACCTCGGTATTTAGTTTTAACTTTTGTCGGTATTTAGTTATACCTTTTGTCGAGAGTGGTTTCAAATCGTGTATACATTGTAACTTCGCCAAAACTTTCTGTCGGGCAACTGATTGACCAATGGGGCCGATCTTCGAAAATGCGAATTGACCCAGATTCACTAGACTAGACTTGTTTATTCCTATAGGGCGTTTGCAATCACGTGACAAAAGGCACGTGATTTTTGTTTACTTTGTGTAGTGGTGTAGAAGTACAATGGCCGCTGTATTAAAAAAGTTTCATATAGGCTCGAGCTTTTTTAAAATGATGTTTTGTGTTTTAAGTCTTATTAAGATTTAATCTGTATTATGTCTGTTAAATAAAATAGGCTATTTTATTATCATCATAGACATAGATCACAGACGATGTGAGCCTATTAGTAACTTGACTAGATAACCTATTCACTTGGCATCGTAGCTGCCCTATTTAGCCATTAGCCCATTAGCCTAGCCTACGAAACATTAAAAGTGTAGGTCTATAAAGTGAAATTGAAAGTGTAAATAGGTCTAGCCGGCCCTAGACTAATCACATTAATCAATTAATCTACAGTACTACTATTTACCTCCTTATTTTTTAGTCGGATAGCCAATATTCATATGTGAATTTGGCATTATAAGAAACTTCACCATATGCCATATGTGTTCCTCTATTTACAAATGACGTCACTAAAAAACTTAAGCTCCGCCTATTGCAAACGCTCTATTGGGTGAAAATGCATTCTCCAGCATTGTCCTAACAACCTACACAGATCCACGATGAATACAGACGATCGGCCTGTGATACTTTTCTGCATATAGAAGGCAGGCTTGATAACATTTTATTTAATTATAAATATTTAATAAAAAATTAAACACACAGCATTAAAACCTACACAGCTTCACTGTACAGCATTGACACCTACACAGCTTCACTGTACAGCATTGACACCTACACAGCTTCACTGTACAGCATTGAAACCTACACAGCTTCACTGTACAGCATTGAAACCTACACAGCTTCACTGTACAGCATTGAAACCTACACAGCTTCACTGTACAGCATTGAAACCTACACAGCTTCACTGTACAGCATTGAAACCTACACAGCTTCACTGTACAGCATTGAAACCTACACAGCTTCACTGTACAGCATTGAAACATACACAGCTTCATTGTACAGCATTGAAACCTACACAGCTTCACTGTACAGCATTGAAACCTACACAGCTTCACTGTACAGCATTGAAACCTACACAGCTTCACTGTACATCATTGAAACCTACACAGCTTCACCGTACAGCATTGAAACCTACACAGCTTCACTGTACGCAGCCAAAGGTCCGTGTGAAGTAAAGCACCCTTCGGACCAAACTGATCATAGGACTGGTGAAACAGCGTTTCTGTGGCCACGGTATACTAGGCGATGCGTGGTCAGCACAATGACCCAGACGCCTTTACTTTACCCGAACTAGTGTCAGGTACCCATCAGAGCTGGGTAGACTCAGAGACACCCTCAAGTCCCGGGATAAAAGAATCATAGCTAGCACCAGGATTCGAACCCAGGACCTTCGGTTCGCAAGCCGAATGCGCTACCGCACGGCCACCGTGCCCCACACTAGGACGTTGAAGTGAATATATTCGTTATTTCAAATATCAGTGAAACAAAATTTAATATAAATAAATATCATTTTATTTTTTTCCCTCTTTCTTTGTCTTAGGTGAGATAATCGTAAGGTATCTTCTGATAAGTATCATATCTGTGACTGTAATAGCCTTCGTCGCCATTATGTGCAGTAAGTATTTATCTTTGTTAGCCTTGGTTTACCTTCTCTTAGTCCTTCTGGTACAGCAGGCCAATAGACTGCATCAGGGGTCTCCAAACTTTTTCAGCCCGAGGGCCGCATTAACTATCACACATCAGTTTGGGGGACGACGACACACTCGAGATCCAAAAAAAAGAAAAACAAGAATCAAAACGTGGATGTTGTTTTTAATTATAAATTTAATATTATTGTATTCAGTTATTATTTAATAACATATTGATACACAACACATGAACACATGTATTAGTGGGATGGTGAAAACATAACGTCCACGTAAGCGGCGGATGATCTTGTCAGGAAAAAGGTAAATTTCCGTAATTTATATTACGTAGATGAGTGGGTCGGATGTGAGGGACTCGCTGGCCGCATCTGGAACGCGGTCCGTAGTTTGGAGACCCCTAGACTAGAATTATCCCACGGGAAAGTTAAAAACCAATAAATGGGTTTCAAGAGCGAATAACTGTTGCATTAATAACGAAGTGAATTACGTCTCTTTTTAACAGGACCCGGCATAAGCTAAATAGGCGATGGCGAATGGCTTATAATTATTAATGCTTCGTTTACATTGTGTGCATATTGTTTTATATCTCATTATATCTTCTGCAAGGGTCGAAACCTTTTTTAAGGTTGATGCATAACAAAAATGCATGTAATGGATTTATACCAAAAACTTAGTTTTTTTTTGTGGGTAGTTTAATTTTATTATCAATGTACTTCTCATGAGAGTCCATATAAACGTCTGTCACAGATACCTGGATGGTATAATCTCTGCCATGATTGTGACGTAGACAGATTATCTTTTATGGGAGAAGACATTTTTGAATTTTTTGGTTTTGGAAATGGACAATCACCTTTACATTTTGGAAACATCCTTTTCATGTCCCGGAAACTAAATCATCTTTAAATCTTGTTGGAAACATCATCTTTGTTTCTCTTAAACAATATTTGTATATCTTGGAAACATCAGCTTTGTTTCTCTTAAACAATATATTTATATCTGTATCGATTGGGAACATTATCTTTATCGATTGGGAACATTATATTTATAACTTGTAAACCATTTTAATATCTTTGAAACATCATCTTTGTTTCTCTTAAACAATATTTGTATATCTTGGAAACATCATCTTTGTTTCTCTTAAACAATATTTGTATATCTTGGAAACATCATCTTTGTTTCTCTTAAACAATATTTGTATATCTTGGAAACATCATCTTTGTTTCTCTTAAACAATATTTGTATATCTTGGAAACATCATCTTTGTTTCTCTTAAACAATATATTTATATCTGTATCGATTGCGAACATTATCTTTATCGATTGGGAACATTATATTTATAACTTGTAAACCATTTTAATATCTTTGAAACATAATCTTTGTTACATGGACAATTTTGTTATTTACTTTCAGAACTAAGAGGAAAAAAACGAGAATCAGAACGTAAGTTGTAGTAGGGTTTTTCGTGGTTTTATTTTAAACAATCTTAAAAAAAACAAAAAAACAACAACACTGAATGAATGCATCGATGAAAATTTGGAAATGTGTCCGTGATTGTGGACAAATTATAACGGATGTGTGGTTATGTTCACCAACAATACTTGCGGCAGATAACATTTTAGGCATGGATCCTACTCTGTACACTGTTAGCCCCTTTTTATCCAGTGTCGTATCCACCTGCCCGCGCCATGGTTGGCATTTGGTGGCGGTCAGATACTCAAAGAAGACTTTTGGCGTCCCCAGGTTTATTGGAGCAAAGCATTCTCATTCCAAAATGACTTTGTGTGAATACGTGACCCATAAAAGTCATTTTTCTTTCTATAGAAGTCATTTTTCTTTCTACACAAGTCATTTTTCTTTCTATTCAAGTCATTTTTCTTTCTATAGAAGTCATTTTTCTTTCTACACAAGTCATTTTTCTTTCTACTCAAATAATTTTTCTTTCTATTCAAGTTATTTTTCTTTCTATTCAAGTCATTTTTCTTTCTACACAAGTCATTTTTCTTCCTACACAAGTAATTTTTCTTTCTATTCAAGTCATTTTTCTTTCTATTCAAGTCATTTTTCTTTCTATTCAAATAATTTTTCTTTCTATTCAAGTTATTTTTCTTTCTATTCAAGTCATTTTTCTTTCTACACAAGTCATTTTTCTTTCTACACAAGTAATTTTTCTTTCTACACAAGTAATTTTTCTTTCTATTCAAGTCATTTTTCTTTCTATTCAAGTCATTTTTCTTTCTATAGAAGTCATTTTTCTTTCTATTCAAGTCATTTTTCTTTCTATAGAAGTCATTTTTCTTTCTATTCAAGTCATTTTTCTTTCTATTCAAGTCATTTTTCTTTCTATAGAAGTCATTTTTCTTTCTATTCAAGTCATTTTTCTTTCTATTCAAGTCATTTTTCTTTCTATAGAAGTCATTTTTCTTTCTATAGAAGTCATTTTTCTTTCTATTCAAGTCATTTTTCTTTCTATAGAAGTCATTTTTCTTTCTATTCAAGTCATTTTTCTTTCTATAGAAGTCATTTTTCTTTCTATTCAAGTCATTTTTATTTCCATAAGAAGTTTATTGTCTATGAAAGTCTTTTATGCAAGATATTGTTCTTTCTATTCAAGTCATTTTTCTTTCTATTCAAGTCATTTTTCTTTCTATAGAAGTCATTTTTCTTTCTATTCAAGTCATTTTTATTTCCATAAGAAGTTTATTGTCTATGAAAGTCTTTTATGCAAGATATTGTTCTTTCTATTCAAGTCATTTTTCTTTCTATTCAAGTCATTTTTCTTTCTATAGAAGTCATTTTTCTTTCTATTCAAGTCATTTTTATTTCCATAAGAAGTTTATTGTCTATGAAAGTCTTTTATGCAAGATATTGTTCTTTCTATTCAAGTCATTTTTCTTTCTATTCAAGTCATTTTTCTTTCTATAGAAGTCATTTTTCTTTCTATTCAAGTCATTTTTATTTCCATAAGAAGTTTATTGTCTATGAAAGTCTTTTATGCAAGATATTGTTCTTTCTATTCAAGTCATTTTTCTTTCTATTCAAGTCATTTTTCTTTCTATAGAAGTCATTTTTCTTTCTATTCAAGTCATTTTTATTTCCATAAGAAGTTTATTGTCTATGAAAGTCTTTTATGCAAGATATTGTTCTTTCTATTCAAGTCATTTTTCTTTCTATTCAAGTCATTTTTCTTTCTATTCAAGTCATTTTTATTTCCATAAGAAGTTTATTGTCTATGAAAGTCTTTTATGCAAGATATTGTTCTTTCTATGCAAGTTATTTTTCTTTCTATTCAAGTCATTTTTCTTTCTATTCAAGTCATTTTTATTTCCATAAGAAGTTTATTGTCTATGAAAGTCTTTTATGCAAGATATTGTTCTTTCTATGCAAGTTATTTTTCTTTCTATTCAAGTCATTTTTCTTTCTATTCAAGTCATTTTTCTTTCTATAGAAGTCATTTTTCTTTCTATTCAAGTCATTTTTATTTCCATAAGAAGTTTATTGTCTATGAAAGTCTTTTATGCAAGATATTGTTCTTTCTATTCAAGTCATTTTTCTTTCTATTCAAGTCATTTTTCTTTCTATTCAAGTCATTTTTCTTTCTATTCAAGTCATTTTTATTTCCATAAGAAGTTTATTGTCTATGAAAGTCTTTTATGCAAGATATTGTTCTTTCTATGGAAGTTATTTTTCTTTCTATTCAAGTCATTTTTCTTTCTATTCAAGTCATTTTTATTTCCATAAGAAGTTTATTGTCTATGAAAGTCTTTTATGCAAGATATTGTTCTTTCTATGCAAGTTATTTTTCTTTCTATTCAAGTCATTTTTCTTTCTATTCAAGTCATTTTTATTTCCATAAGAAGTTTATTGTCTATGAAAGTCTTTTATGCAAGATATTGTTCTTTCTATTCAAGTCATTTTTCTTTCTATTCAAGTCATTTTTCTTTCTATAGAAGTCATTTTTCTTTCTATTCAAGTCATTTTTATTTCCATAAGAAGTTTATTGTCTATGAAAGTCTTTTATGCAAGATATTGTTCTTTCTATTCAAGTCATTTTTCTTTCTATTCAAGTCATTTTTCTTTCTATTCAAGTCATTTTTATTTCCATAAGAAGTTTATTGTCTATGAAAGTCTTTTATGCAAGATATTGTTCTTTCTATGCAAGTTATTTTTCTTTCTATTCAAGTCATTTTTCTTTCTATTCAAGTCATTTTTATTTCCTAAAGAAGTTTATTGTCTATGAAAGTCTTTTATGCAAGATATTGTTCTTTCTATGCAAGTTATTTTTCTTTCTATTCAAGTCATTTTTCTTTCTATTCAAGTCATTTTTCTTTCTATAGAAGTCATTTTTCTTTCTATTCAAGTCATTTTTATTTCCATAAGAAGTTTATTGTCTATGAAAGTCTTTTATGCAAGATATTGTTCTTTCTATTCAAGTCATTTTTCTTTCTATTCAAGTCATTTTTCTTTCTATTCAAGTCATTTTTATTTCCATAAGAAGTTTATTGTCTATGAAAGTCTTTTATGCAAGATATTGTTCTTTCTATGCAAGTTATTTTTCTTTCTATTCAAGTCATTTTTCTTTCTATTCAAGTCATTTTTATTTCCATAAGAAGTTTATTGTCTATGAAAGTCTTTTATGCAAGATATTGTTCTTTCTATTCAAGTCATTTTTCTTTCTATTCAAGTCATTTTTCTTTCTATTCAAGTCATTTTTCTTTCTATTCAAGTCATTTTTATTTCCATAAGAAGTTTATTGTCTATGAATGTCTTTTATGCAAGATATTGTTCTTTCTATTCAAGTCATTTTTCTTTCTATTCAAGTCATTTTTCTTTCTATTCAAGTCATTTTTCTTTCTATTCAAGTCATTTTTATTTCCATAAGAAGTTTATTGTCTATGAAAGTCTTTTATGCAAGATATTGTTCTTTCTATTCAAGTCATTTTTCTTTCTATGCAAGTTATTTCTCCCAAATAGTCTGTCTAATCATGGTCAAAGTGATCACGTCTCCACTGTTCAATCAAATGGATCTAAGTTTCTGTCAAAGCAGACGGTAGCCCCATGGGAGGGGGTGGGTGCAGATTCTAGCTTTTAGCAGTCTTCCAATAACTTCCATGGCTTCTCTGTATTCTTACGTTTATCATGAACTCTATTCCTTGTAAACGAATTTAATCCTCAAAAAAGGAATTACACATATTGTTTTTATAAGAACACGAAGAGGACATAGTAATAGATAGCAATCTAAACCGAATAGACCCAACATCATCCACAATTTGATTCCCACATACCATATGAAATGGTAGATCACTTTCCATCTAAGCAACCTAAACATGCCAATGCCACAGTCACAGACATGCGCTATTGCATCCACTAGCCATCATAACCAACACATTCTATAACAAGACAGAACAGGTAAACACAATACATATCAATAACTCTGTCTCGGCATTGATTGCAAGAGAGCAAAACGCCACAGAACCTGGCGGAAAGTAGAAAAAGAAGAACTATGTTTGGGCATTGACTGCAAGAGAGCGAAACGCCACAGAACCTGGCTGAAAGTAGAAAAAGAATAACTTTGTCGGGGCATTGACTGCAAGAGAACGAAACGCCACATAGAAAAAGAAGACCTATGTCTGGGCATTGACTGCAAGAGAACGAAACGCCACAGAGAAAAAGAAGAACTATGTCTGGGCATTGACTGCAAGAGAGCAAAACGCCACAGAACCTGGCTGAAAGTAGAAAAAGAATAACTTTGTCGGGGCATTGACTGCAAGAGAACGAAACGCCACATAGAAAAAGAAGACCTATGTCTGGGCATTGACTGCAAGAGAACGAAACGCCACAGAGAAAAAGAAGAACTTTTGAAGACATTTTGTTTCCGGGCTCCTTTTTAGAAACGATCTTGTGTTGTTTTGCCGCTGTTGTAATTGCCGAAGGTGTAGAATGTACTTCCAATTCAACTCAGGCGAACAAGCTCTATCTGATACTTTCAAAAAGAACTTAAAAACTCATTATTTCAATATTTACCTTAGATAACATGCTTTAGACCCCCTAATGTCTTACGTATATGTTAGTTCGGTTATTGCGTCATTTATTTGATTTGACTAATTGATTGTGAAGGT
Source organism: Anisus vortex (assembly GCA_949126835.1). NCBI lineage: Eukaryota > Metazoa > Mollusca > Gastropoda > Planorbidae > Anisus > Anisus vortex. The sequence continues at coordinate 46,999,952 of OX421493.1, forward strand.
TTAAGTCATCAATTAGTTATATATTTCTTAATCTAGAGATTATATACGTGTTCTTAGTTGTATGTTAAATGCGCTCTGAGCTTACATCATGTTTGTTGGCAGCGCTATACAAATATTATTATTATTAAATGGTTCTTGTCATAGCTGTTGATGGTTGTTTGCAATTTTAAAATCGTGACATCATTCTGTATTGAATTTAGAAGTGTCTACACATTGATTTCAGTTTGTCTTTTGTTGTTTTTGTTTTTTTTAAAGAAGACATATCTGAGCGGAGATTGACCTCGGTTGAGCATATCCTCACATCGTCGCCAGTCGATCCGGAATCACCGAAGCAGAGAGGGTCGCCCTCTGGCGGCAAACTGTTTGCTGGGAGGCTGACGTTGAAGAGCATATCTCCCACTTTTACGAGTAGAAGAACAACAGTAATGGTTGGCCGTCGAAACAGCGGCACAGAAGTTTGAACCAGCGACCTTAGTGGATCAGTTCCATTCTTTAACTTTTTTTGCCATTAGTCTAACGTATTAATATAACACAATAACTTTATAATAATCGTATATTGATATAAATAACTATTATTACAGATGTATACTTTGATTTGAGCGGTTCGATCCGATCGTTCGGAGTTTCTTTCTGTTCTGTAACCGTTTAATAAAGGAATATACAATTTCGATAAAATATAAACATCCACGTTTCTGCGATCATTGGGTATTTTACAGTTATCAATGTAATAACATGTAAAGGTATTTCTTCTTCGTCTATTGACACATAACCAATGTTGTTGTTGTTTATTTATGCTAGAGTTAAGTAAATTACCTTCTAGTTACATATATTTATTTACGCTTGTGCATAGGCAAGTGAGAATAAGATTGGGGGAGGAAGAGATATCAAAGATAATTAAATAAAACATATCATTGAGGCATTTTTATCATTGAGGCATTTTTATCATTGAGGCATTTTTATCATTGAGGCATTTTTATCATTGAGGCATTTTTATCATTAAGGCATTTTTATATAGCGCTTACCTTACAGCTCTAAGCGTTTTACAATTTTTACTAAAATTATAAACTATTTAAGCTACTAAAATAAATAGACAATAGCTACATCATTAAATGGCTATAAAGATAATGGCTACAGCAATAAAATTGATTTAAAAAATAATAGGTGCAACATTAAAAGTGACAAAAACGATAGTTACAATATTTAAAAACAAAGACACATTAGCACATACTGGTAATAATACAAAGGAAGCATAAAAACAAACCGTGACCAGGACATATAAAAAAATACGATATTATGGTAATTGGTAAAGGGTCATTTTGAAATGAGTCGATGTATTAGCTCCGTACATGCTTTTAACTGTTCCTGCAAAAGCTATGACAATGAGGGTAAGGGCGGGGGGGGGGGGGGGGGGAGCTTACTTCTTTTAGTCGTTACCGAATAAAATACTTTAGTTTAACGGCTGTCAGGTGAGAGCAGTGGCAGCATTGTGCAGCCGACAACGTTCAATTGTTTTGTCTACCAACGGAAAGACGGGAGTCTTCAAAATTACGTTCTGCGGTGGAGAACAAATTCTATTGTCTTGTTGCATGCGTGCTTTTCGAAAGAGATTCGACATTAATTGGCTTTCGACGGTGGTTTTATCTTTCTTCTTCTTCTTCTTCTGCGTTCCATTTAGCTTTCTTTTGCTGTGTCAGACTGGCAGTCCTGTTTCTCTGACAAACCGGGCTGTTGTCTGTAGGAATGGCTTTGGGCCCCAGAGCTTTTCCTCCATGGTGGCTCCCTGAGGCCAGGCCTGGTTACGGGCCTCTCTGTGGAGTGGGCACCATTGCAGGATGTGCTCTGCATTCTGGAGTCCAGTTCCACAGGGGCACTCAGGGGTGTGACTTAAGCCGATTCGATGCTGGTGGTCTAATAGTCTGTTGTGTCCTGTCCTTAGTCGGAGTATGGTGGTCTGCTCATATCTGGTAAGGTGGGGCCAGTCGTCTCCTGTTGGGGGATTGTGTTGTTCAGTCCATTTTCTCTTGTACATGTCTTTGATTATGTCCTTTGCCTCGCAGTAGGAGATGCGGTGTGTGTGGTTGATATCCTGTGGGGCATCTCTTCCGAGTCTGGCCAGCTCATCTGCCTCCTCGTTTCCAGGCAGTCCACAATGTGAGGGTATCCACTGGACCGCTAGGGCACTCTGTAGTGAGAGAGTACTCAGTCTGTCCAGTGTCTCCCTCTCGAGGTGATCCCTTGGGGATATCAGTCCCTGTATGCAGGATTTGCTGTCTGTGAGTATGACAATGTGACCGGCAGGTGGGGTAAGCTTGTTGATCAGGCTCGTGGCTTCCCGAATGGCGATGAGTTCTGCTTTATGGTTGGTGGTTGGAAAGCCAGCTGGGAGGGAGTGAGAGGTGGTGTGTCCATTTGGGTGTGAGATAACTATTCCGCTTCCTCCAATTTTGGTGTTAGGATTTGTAGAGCCATCGGTATAGATATGGGTCCATTTGTTTGAGCTGTATTCTCTCTCTAGCATGTCCGCTGTGAGGGATCTCTGTGTGACCTTTGATAGCCCCTCTTTGATGTCGATTCCTGGAACTTCCTTGGAGAAGAATATGTTGTGGTGTGGACTATTCCATTCTTCTGTGAGTTGTACGGGTTCATAGATGTCAGGTGTGTTGGGAAGTTCATCTGAGTGTGCTTTGGCTAGTTGTCTTGACATGTGATTGAAGCTGGATCTTTTGAGTCTGTTTTTGGTTCTTGCCTGGAGTATGTTGTGCACAGGCAGACTGGCCATTCTTTGTATTTTGGCGTGATGAGTTAGAATCTTTCCTTCCCGTCTTTTGTCTAGAGGGGCAAGGTTTGAGGTTGTTTCTAGTGCTGTAATGGGTGTAGTTTTTAGTCCTCCTGTGATAATGCGCATACCTGCATTTTGTACGGTGCTAAGCCTGTGTGTGTTGCTTTTGGAGGCGGTACTCCAGGTAGCTGATCCATATTCCATTATCGGTCTGACATAGCCAGTGTATACTTGTTTGAGGATTTTGCTGTTAGCTCCCCAGTCTGTCCCTGACAGCTTTTTCATTACTGCCAACCTCCTGGTAGCCCGGCTCTCTGTTTCCTTGATGTGTGTGTTCCATGTCAGTCTTTTGTCTAGTGTGATGCCTAGATATGTGGGCGTGTCTTCTTGGGGAATGATTTTGTTGTTAATTTTTAGCTGGAGTGTCACTCTGTTTGTGGAGAGCGAAAAGCAAGTTGCAACAGTCTTGGAGCAGTTTATTGTCACACCCCAATCTACAGCCCATTTGCCTATTTTGTTTAGGGCTTCTTGCATCCTTATTGAGGCAGCTGGTAGAGATTCTGAGGCATTCCATAGTGTGAGGTCATCTGCATGAAGTGCTCGATTGATTTTGAGTGGTATGTTGTCTACTATATCATTAATGAAGATGTTAAAGAGAGTTGGGGAGACAACGCCTCCTTGTGGGACTCCTTCCCTAATTTTGACTAAGTGGCTCAGATTGTTTTGGAGCTTTACCCTGGCAGTTCTGTGACTGAGAAAGTTGCTTAGCCAGTCAAACATTTTACCTGTTATGCCTGCATTTAGGAGCTTAACTAGCAGCCCTTTCTTCCAGACCCTATCGAACGCCTTGGAGAGGTCTATAAATGTTGCTACCACTTTTCTTTCATTTGAAAGGCATTTTCAATGGATTGAGTTAGGTGAATTAGCTGATCCTCTGTACTTCTGTATTTCCTGAAGGCTGATTGTTCTTTGATGATTATGTTGTTTGATTCTAGGTGCCACATAAGCCTTTTGTTGATCATCCTTTCCAGTGTCTTTCCCAGGCAGCTCAGTAGGCTGATTGGTCTGTAGCTGTCTTTTTGTTTGGGGTCCTTTTGCTTTTTTGGGATGGGGATGATTATTGCCTCTTTCCAGGCAGTAGGAAAGCTGCCCGAATTCCACGATTGATTGTAGAGTTCTAATAGCTTTTCCCTGGCACCTGGTCCCAAGTGTTTGATCACCTCATTGCAGATGCCATCCTTTCCAGGGGATTTCTTCATTTTGAGTTTTTGTATTGCATCATTTAGTTCTTCCAGTGTGAGCTCTGACGTCATCGTTGGAGTTTGGTTTGTTTGTTTCCTGGGCCTAGTTTGAAGTTGCTTCTCGATTTCTTTACGCCTTGTTCGCGGAACTTTGGTTGTGCTCTCGTATTGAAAGTGGTCGGCAAGTATGTTTGCTGCCTGTTTTCCAGTTTTCAAGGAGCCCCGGTGTTCAATGGCAGGTGTTCCTCTAGCTGTTGTAACATCTTCGTTTAGTGTTTTAACTAGGTGCCAAAGTTTCCCTGTGTTTTTCTCGAGATTAAGACCCTCGGTTTTGTCTTTCCAGCATTTCTGTAGCTCACAGGTTTTGGTTTCGTTGTATTCTTTTTTAATGTTGTTGTGTTTAATTGTGGTGTCTAGCGTAGGGTTGTTTTCCATTTCCTCCCTGGCTTTTGTTAGTTCTTGATGTTTGGTTTCCAAGGTTTTGCTCCAGTAGGGTTTATATTCTTTCCTGAAACCTCGTGGAATGGATTTTTTGGCAGCATTTAGGATATGCTGCGTGAGCGTCTTTGTGTTCTTGTTTAAATCTTGTGTGAAAGTTATTTTCCTGAGATTTTCAGCTTCAGTCTTGAATTTCTGCCAGTCAGCTTTCTTGAAGTTCCAGCTGGCCTTTCTCCTACAGTTAGCTGAGTTGGTCTTCATGTCGGAGATTAGAAGTGTTATGGGTAGGTGATCACTCCCTCCCAATTGGTCGTTGACTGTTCGAGTTGTTTTCTTCTGCACATCCTCTGAGGCCACGGCAATGTCCGGGGTCGATGTCTTTTTCCAGGCTCTGGAGAAATAAGATGGTTTGTCGTCTGGTTTGTTGATAAGTATTAGCTTGTTGTCAGTCATCCAGTCTTGAATTTCATCACCTCTGGGATCTGAAGTTTCATATCCCCAAGCTGGGGAGTGGCCGTTGAAGTCTCCCACTATGAGGTGGGATTCAGTCTGAGGCTTTAGTTGATGTAGATCGAGCTTGGTTGTGGGCGGACTGTAGCAATTAGTTATGAGGAGTTCCTGGCCTTGTGTGATTATCCTTACTGTGATGAATTCTAATTGTCCAGTTTCTGTCTGTGAGGTCAGTGTGGCTGCAGTCCCATGTTTTACCAGAGTTATTACACCACCTCTCTGTCCGTTTGGTCTGTCACGTCTAAATGTGTCGTATCCTCTGATAAAAAATTTTCGTTTTTCACAAAGGTGTGTTTCCTGTAGGCAGGCGACATCGATGTTATTTTCCCTGAGGAATGTGTGGAACTCCGGTTTCTTGCAGTAGATACCTTCTGCATTCCACTGCATTATCCTCAGGGAATTTTGGCTTTGGGGTCCAGTAGCTATACTCTGTTTATCCCTGGTATCCAGATTCACAGAGCCGCCAGTCGATTGGGTGGACCCCTTCGAGGCTAGGGGCCCGGTGCCGCTCTCGCCTGGCTTTGGTCCACGGGGGCGACACCATGTCGATATTTTTGTCTGCTTCATATTTCATTAGAAAGCTTTATGGTTGCGTGTATGTCCGTTTTCTGATGCTCCCACACTGTTCCTCAGTTGGAACAGTCGACATATCTCCGACTTCGTTGGGAGCTGCTCCCCTCTGGCAGGGAGTGTATGACTTCGCCTTAACCTCGTTGGTTGTCCCATCCAGCCATCCGCTGGGGTTTACACCCAACCTCTGGCTGGATTGCTGGGTAGAACAGGGTTCACCGGCGGGTAGGTGAGGTAGGCTTGAACAGGAGAGGCTAGTAGACATAATGAGTCTTGTTTTCGCATCACTGTCCCATTTGAACCCCGGTTTTATCTTTGAAAAGCACCTCAATTTGTTTTCAATATCTCGCTATTTCGATAGTAAACTACAAAAACAAAATTTTTCTGGTGTAATCGGTTGATACTTTTTGAATAATCCAATCTTTTTCCCAGATATAACATTTTTTTTTAAAACTACATGTGATATTAAGGTTTGATTCCTGCTTGCAATGCTGGCCAGGCAAGCAAGCATTTAATCCACTGGCCTTTTACGCTTTCCCCTTTTTCTACAAATTTTCTTTCGAATAAAACTGGTTTTTCTTATTTCTACTATAAGTTTTATCGTAATATTTCGTATAATTGAACTATTGTCATTTCAGTAATAGTGCTATCCTTGATTCTTTATGATCCAGCCATGTTACGGTGGACTTTCTAATCACCACTCAGCTGGCCTAGTTATCGCCCCTTTACGTTGAGACCTAAATGACTAAAAATAAAATTAACATTTCCACACTTTATCGGAGCCTGTGGCTAGTGAAAGAACACTGTCATTTTTATTGGGGGGGGGGGGGTGATGCCCACCAAGCAATACTTAATTTTCATTAAAACAAAAGGCTAAATAAAAAAAAAACATACATACATCACATAATTACCTTGAGTTTGTTTATATTATATATTTGTACTCTAGACTATCGATTCCTAGGCCATTTAGTAGATCGGGACAATACATACATTTGAAAAGTCCTTCAAATAGTTATTATAATTATATTAACTATATTGCTTAATTCTTTAATTTATGTAATGTAAAAACAACGTATTAAAAATTATGTCAAAGGTCTCAGACTGAGCTCCCTTTCCAACTGCTTACAAAATATAATTTGTATGTTGTATGTGTTGCTTAGATCTAGTCCTTCCTGGTTATTTTCCTTGGCACTGAAGCATTTATTTTTATTGTTTCTTCTTGTTTCTTTCTTTATTGTTTTTATTCTTTTAAAGACCAAGTGAAGAGGTTTTTCTCAAAGGAACGTATTTGGAATAGCCTCATATGGCAATGACGTTTGAGAAGGGAAAAAAAAAACAAAAAAACTCGACGCTATAAATCTATATTTAACCATTTTGTTAAAAATAAGAACCAGGAAAAGATTCCAAACATGTGGCAATATTAATTTTTTTCTAGTCGAAATCCCTTCTCTTAAGTCACTTTCCTATATTGTCGGAAATAAAAACATCTCAAATGGCTGCGAGATTTGGATTTTTTCCTCCGAAAAACACACACATTTAAGTACAAATATTGAACTAATTACTTAAAATTTATCTTTGATATTTTGTATAAATGATTTTTATTAACATTCAGATGCTGAAAACACTATTTACTATCAAAATGAAATGTTTACTCAATTTCGATAAAAAGCTCTTCACTTGGTTTTTAACAACGTAACCATTCTTTTCTCCGTCATTTTGACGGGCATAAATACTAGCTTCCCACATATTTTTTGGTATAAACTTGAATACAAAATAGTGGAATGAACTGTTGATTTTTTTATTTGTTTTTTCTTTGTCTGAATATTGCTTTTAAAAAAGGCCATCAGTGAAGTGTTTTTAAAAAAGTTATCGTTTTCCATGCAAATACTAAGTAAAACCATTTAGATCGCCCCATGCTCTTCCCTACACTCAAACAACTAAAAACAATAATATCTTTTTATGTAAATTTTTATACTTAGTAATGTTTTCCAGATTCAATTGTTATAATTAATACATGTTAAAAATAATCACAGAGATTCAAAAGCTAATTTCAGGTGTCAAGACATAAGCTTTTTTTCTTGCCATTGTATAGATAGGGGAATACAAATTTCTAAAGGACAGGAGGACAAAAAGCGCACACAAGCTAAGGCGCTTCATAACTAACTAAACGTAAAAGCTTTTAAAAAGCGTCTTGTTTATTTTAAATCTATTGGAAAAGAGTAGCCAATGTTTTGAGGGGAGCTTTCGAAATCAATCATTGCGTGTGAGCAGGAGGTGGGGGGAGCGGGAGGCAAGACGGGAGAATTGACAAACATATTTTTAGCCTGTATTCCGAACCCGAAAAGATAATGACTTTTTCACATCAATAGTGTTCTGTGCACGTTTTGGTGTGATCATAGAACTTGGTTTGCGATTTGGTAAAGCATCATTCATCTGGGATCATGATAGTGTTCTGGGCGCCAATTGATGACCTGGTAACTTGGTATTCCGGGAGTGTGTTTTGGTTGTTCTGGTCTTCTAGGGACAATTGGTCATCTGGGCATATGTTAGTTTTCTTCTGGATGCGTTTTGGTCATTCGGGAGCATATTAGTTTTGTGGTCATGTGGAAACATGCTCGTTTTTTCTGGAAGCGTGTGGTCATCTGGGAACATGCTAGTTTTGTCTGGAAGAGTATGGTCATCTGGGAACATGCTACTTTTGTCTGGAAGAGTGTGGTCATCTGGGAACATGCTAGTTTTGTCTGGAAGCGTGTGGTCATCTGGGAACATGTTAGTTTTGTCTGGAAGTGTGTGGTCATCTGGGAACATGCTAGTTTTGTCTGGAAGAGTGTGGTCATCTAAAAACATGCTAGTTTTGTCTGGAAGCGTGTGGTCATCTTGGAACATGTTAGTTTTGTCTGGAAGTGTGTGGTCATCTGGAAACATGTTAGTTTTGTCTGGAAGTGTGTGGTCATCTGGGAACATGTTTTTTTTGTCTGGAATCGTGTGGTTATCTGGGAACATGTTAGTTTTGTCTGGAAGCGTGTGGTCATCTGGGAACATGTTAGTTTTGTCTGGAAGTGTGTGGTCATCTGGGAACATGTTAGTTTTGTCTGGAATCGTGTGGTTATCTGGGAACATGTTAGTTTTGTCTGGAAGCGTGTGGTCATCTGGGAACATTCTACTTTTGTTTGGAAGGGTGTGGTAATCTACGCCTTGTGTGGGTGCACACACTCTTCTTGTTTTGCGACCCTTCTCGTTAAACTGCGGACGTGCCGTGTTCTAAGGCCTCCTCGTTTGCCTTTTGTGTGTTTGGCTGCGACGAGGAGCAAATCAAGGAGAGTTTCGACAACATCCTCTGCGATGTCCCTGTAGATGTGTTAGTGGCGTTCAAGGGAGGCGACTCATTAGCACCCGATTTGGGTGTGGAATCCCAGAAAACTGAATGTAGAAAAAAATATTATTATGTTAATGCATTGTTTTAGTGCCCTTTGGGGCACTGCGTCGTGAAGAAAATTGCCGATAATATTAATTATTTCTCAAATGAATTCTTACAGAGGTCTAATTTTTCTCCTAGAACTTGAATATAATAGTCCATAATGACAAGTCACTAAATATCATATATAACTGTATTTGTAATTGCTTTGTGCAACCATATCTGAATCGGTGGCCGTGTTTCGTTTAAGCAAACGAATTTGTAATATTACATTTCCAGGAAACAATTGATTTTGAGTATGAGACTGTGAAAATCTATTCAAGCCAGATTCCCTGGCCTATTGCCAAATATGCAAACAAATACTGTGATATAGAAAGTAATAACATGAGCAATGGTGTTGTAATACTTAGATAGCAGTTACCACAAAAAAAACGAGTTTCTTTTAGTTCTGAAATGAAATTAATAAATGATTACTGTAGATCTAAAGTTCTACCTTTTGGTTTAACATTTTTTTATATATCATTAAAGATTGGATATGAAGAGCGAATATTCAAGCGCAGGCTTGCAACTATTTTTCTTAGCCGTTGAAATGTCGACTTATGGCTTTATAATAAAATATTAAGTATCCGTGTGAGAGCAGGCATTTCCCCACGCCAACATGAATCAGTAGACCACAGGCTAATCAATCGCAGACATACATTAACGTACCCTCAACCTAACATCACCAACACACAATATAACAACACTGTAGAGCTAGAAAACGAAAAATTTAACACATTTTTTGTTCGCCTGGCATTGACTGCAATAAAGCCAACACAGCTCTGTATAAAGTTAATAGAAGAAGAAGAACCCCTACCAGGCTAAGCTGGTCCATGGGAGGCTAGTGAAGCGATGATTACTAGAGGCCGACCAAAATACTGCTTTGGTATCAGTTTTCGGCGCCGAAAGTAGCCGAACGGCCTCTGTCGGTGTAGTTTCGGTTTGGGCCGAAGCCGAAAAGTTAGCATTCGGTTTGCTTTCGGTTTTGGCCGAAACTTATAGTGACTTATGATCGTCAACCGAATATATATTTTAATTTTCAAAATTCAGACTGCAACGCTAGTGCTGCATCTATTACTCTGCTTTTGATAATTTCATTTAGTTCAACTGTTGCGAATTATTCTTTGTGAAGTAGAAAATTGAAGTTGATAATAAACAGATTAGCCTATATAATCACCCCAAAAAATGTCGAAAAATTGAGTATCATTGTGCAGTCCTTTTTAAATCTTTTGGTTGGCAATTTCAAAAACTGGAATCGGATTTTTGTCTTAGCTGTGCAATCAAATGTCTCGTAAAATGATAGTCTATTGAACCTTAGAAATGGACGTCACGTGATCTACATAAGACGTGAACTTAGTAAAAAAAATTGTCCATTTCGGCGAACATAAAATAAGAATTACGTTATGTTGTAAATTTTAAAAAATCTGACAAAGTGTTGACGATTTTATGCTCAATATGTTTTAAATAACAGACATGCGAGTGTATTGTAATATTGTATAAGCAAATTAATCATTTTAAATTAATGGAATATAAAAAATTTAACTTGTAATAAATGCAAATTAAATTAAGTTACTGCAGCTTAATCCATTTTATCAATACAAATATGTTTTCTTTTTATAAGAACAAGAAGAACAGAAGACTGACTTACGCAAATAGATGAATGCTAAGGCAAAGCCAAGGACAATCAACCCACAAAATATCACAAATAATTGCATCCAGCTATCTGTAATACAAGATATTATAAGATACAAGATATCTGTAATACGTCTATGGGCATGTTACTCTAGTCATTGGCTTATTATATCTTTGAAGTTCAGAGTATAATTATGCTGAAAAAAAGTGTGACTTTTTATTTTGTTTTTGAAATTTTACGTTATTAGACAGTTTAACCATTTTCAACAATAATAAACTATATAAACTAAATAATCTTTTTTTTAGCTTCAAAAACCTTATATTACACATTCAAACATGCATGCCTTGTTCATTTCCGAACAGTATTATTTTTCTCATTATTGTATTTTTTTCTCTCAATTTCTTTCAGTTGAATTGCTACTTCTCTATAACTATACAGTGGATAAGTTTGAAATTTTACAATTTTCTTTAATACTATGTTACCTTTTAAGCCCATGCATAGATGTTGACGATTTGTTTTGAATTTTCAAGTGACAATAGGTAATTTTAATATCTTCTTTTAGTATAGAAACCAACAACTTCTTGTTTAAATATTGAAGATATCAGAAAAAAAAAACATGCATAGAAAAAAATAATAATATAAATTAAAACTAACGAAAAATAAACAAAGAAATTATTATCTACTCTGTTAAAAAAGAGTTATAAGCATTTTTAGGAAATTTTCCTGCCATTTTCTATGACTGCCATGGAAAAAAAACAACTATGTCACCCTAAGAATGCATAAAACACACTTCGGAAACTCTTAGGATGATAAAAAATTGTCAGGTAATCCATTGAAAAAACAATTTCGACACCTGTCTATCCTTAAAAACAAATACATGTCTACTACTGTATAACATGCAGAAATTACACATGGCTTACACACAAATTAGATGTTGACAAAAAGGAGAAATTGTATTGGTAATAAAAAGCTTTAGTTTCTATATTTTTGTTTTTATAAAATTTTCAGCCTCATCCCTCGAATAAAATTAAATATGCGCTTTATGTCTAAATGATTAGACTAGCATTTACTAAAATAACTTAATCAGATAACATTTATATTTTTAGTATTCGACGCATTAAGTTAAGGTGTCCAGTAGTTCTTAACATTTACACAATTTACTCAAATACGACAGTATATTCGTAAAAAGTATGTTCAATGTGAAATAGTTCATTTTCATCAAATTTCATTGACGCATTATCGGAAAGTGTTTAAATTTTATGTATTTCCGGGTCGAATCGGCCATCTTACTCTTATAAAAGAGTCTGCATTTTCTCCACATTTTTATGCATTATTTTAAGTGATGGAGCGCTCCATATATATCCATATATATATAGAGAGAGAGAGACAGAGAGATCATCGTGATTGTGAATTGTTTAGATATCTAACTCAGACTTCACGCGTAATCAAATCAAACAGACTAACGTAAATTACATTCCGGAGCCAACTTTAATCCGTTATTACCAGGAAATGGAGTTTGGGCTCGCGCAGGACGCGTGAATCCTAAAACGCGCATATTATATGCAAAAAGGGTCGAGGTTGAAGTTTCGCGGCAACTTGGCATCGCGGAGAGCGTGTTTCACAGAGCCTAGCTTCGTGTCGCTACACACATCCGACTCGGGATTAGAATTAACAATACTCTACGCCAGAGATCGGCAACCTTTTAAAAACAGTGTGATAAAGTAGGATTTCTAATTCATTCCGCGTGCCAAAAGCCTGACATTAATCTTGCTCTAACAGTCGATTCTTGTAGAAATGCCCTGAACTGCCTTTCTATTTTAGGGGTTTTTCCGCGTGCTATTGAAAATCGAAATCGCTCTGCTTGCCAAGTCTGGCACGTGTATCGCAGGTTGCTGAATCCCTGCGATCCACAAATAACTTTAAAAATAGCAAATCGTTTTTTTGTTAATACAAAACTTTGCGTGTCATTTCTTCAAACCATTAAGACCTTACCAGAGAATAAGGTTAATGTTCATGGTTCCATTGCTCCTATTTATATATATTCTAGGGAGTTATGCCCGTCAAAATGACGGAGAAACGAATTATTACAATGTGTTTTTTTTTTAAGAGACAGAAAACATACGATAATTAGTAAAACGTCTAAGAGAATTTAAAAAAGATAAATTAACGAATAAAGCAATATTGTCTTTATAACAAAATATTTTTTTGGAGGTCGTTTCCAATTTATACATTTTACATTTGTGCCGATTGGTCAAACGGCCCAGGAGCCTCTAGCGAACAAACATATATATATATATATATATATATATATATATATATATATCATCATCATCATTGGCTCCATAGTCTCGAAAGACGATTAGATTTGCGCTCCTGTGATTTGGCTAGCCCTGCAAAATTGACTGTGTCTGTGGAGACATATCCTTGAGAGACAGGCTCTATCGCATCTCTGGCACTTGAAAGCTGGACCGTTGGAGATTGTTAGGGGCAGCTTACTTTTCTTCGCTGCTCGTTTAGCCTCCGCCATAAGGCGAAGTTTGCCCTCTGCCGCATTTATACCGGTGTGTAAGGTGCCTCTCCAACTATTTCTGTGCTGAGCAAGGTTCTCCCAGTTTCCGATCTCTACATCTATAGCCGTTAGGTCACGTTTGCAGTATATATATATATATATATATATATATATATATACAAACATATAAAAAATTCACTATATATATAATTCATAGTAAAACAAAGAAATATATATATTATTATATTGAAACTTTTGCTTACAACTGGAACTGGGTGTTCTTATTATAACGGCTGTTGTATCGAATAGTTTGAAAATATATATATATATAAACATATAAAAAATTCACTATATATATAATTCATAGTAAAACAAAGAAATATATATATTATTATATTGAAACTTTTGCTTACAACTGGAACTGGGTGTTCTTATTATAACGGCTGTTGTATCGAATAATGGGGCCACTGTTTTTTCACCCAGGACCACTGTTGTTTCACCCACACCTGAAATTTGACAAATTTAATAATTGTGAATGAAATAAATCCGCATTCATTTTTTTTAAGACAGTTTCCAATAATATTTGCAAATTAAGAGAGTCGTTAAGGGTTAATGAAATGAAAACGTTCACCAGCTGCCTGTACTTTTTATTAGGGCCGCTTACAAAACTCAGGCACATCCTCGGTGTTCTTTGGTAGACACTTAATTTTACGGATTCGAACCCGAGAACCGTGAGCGGTCACTATGATGCGCTGCCTTCGACCAGTGTAAAATATGTATTTTTCTTTTAAACTAGGTTTTGCTAATGGCTTCTAAAACTATTTTAACTCTTTCAGGACTTCTTTTTGCATTGAAATATTCAAATTGATTAGTGGACATCCTTATATTACGTAGTCTACGTGTTTCCACACTAGAGGCCGACCGAAACCAAATTTATCGTTTCGCACGAAAACGATAACATACCGAAAGTTATATACTGATTATCGGCCGAAACCGAAGCATAAACCGAATGCTTGACTAACACTTCGGTCGAAACCGAAAGATAAACCGAAATTACTAAGTAAAAGATTGTAAACGACTGCACATTTGAGTGTAATATTAACTAGTTTATGAGTACTCCTTTAAGTAAACCATAGAACATGTAATATGCAATTGTATATACATTATATCAATATGCGGAGTAATTGATGCAGCACTAGTGAATTAAAAAAAGTTAAAATAGATGGCCGAAAGTCAATATCAGTTTTGGTCGAAACCGAAAGCTATCTTTTTGGATCCGGCAAAAACCGAAATATGCTGAAAAATGCATTTGCCTACTTTCGGCGCCTAAACCGAATTTCGCTCGTCCTATAATTTCATACGCATTCCAATTTTTGCACCTCAGTACAATTCTGACCCCTCCCCAACGCACGCTTCTTTGTCTTCCAAATCCCACCCTGTTTGAAAAAAATAATAGTTTTTTAGCCGCACATGCATTTTATTTTATTTTTTGCACTGTATGAAATTTAACAAAGAAATACAACAGAACTTTCAAATTTATCTTCGACATTGCATCAGAGAATCGTATCCTATTTCCTGTTTAAAAAGCGTTGTTCTATAGCTAAGTTTTTGTTGCTGGGTTTTATATGCGCTCTTAGCTTACAATATGGTTGTTGGCAGCGCAAAAATATAATTAAACTTACAATAGTTATTATCAAAATAGTTGATAATATTGAACAATACAAATAATTATGTTTTCTGTGGTCAACTCAATGCTTAACCACCTTGTCTCAACTGTTTAGAGCTGGGTAGATATAGGAACACTTGAAAACAAAACCTGACAATAATTCCGTTTTTAACACAGGACCGTCAATTTGAGCCCATTACCGTATCCAACAATACAAAAACAAACAAACAAAATTAGAAGAAACGAAATGTAAAAATTAAAATACTGGATTAATCAAATCTACTTTCATTTTAGTATTTAAAAAATACTAATGTAGTATAATTCATCTTTAAGAAAGTCAGAAATTGTTACGAACCGGTACTTTTAAATATACAAGAGGTGGAATCTGTCAATCCGCATTCGTCTATGTAAGTGAACTCTATGGCCTTGGACTGGTTGTGGACGCAGAAAGCCACTGCCAGGCAGTAACTGGACTCAGCCCTTTCTACGAATCCGCCGTAGGACACTTGCACATCCGGATCGTTCAACCCGTACGTGCAAAACCGGAAAAGGACGGTGGACTCAGGCGTGGCACTCACCAGGCAGTCATTGTCCAGCGGTTGTCGTTTCATGTTAACAGACAGCGTTAACCTTGCTTCGCCTGTAGAGACAGAGATAGAAATTACACACGGCACGGTGGCATAGCTGGCCAAACTTCATTATAACTTAATCTTCCACGGAGACAACCTCGTTTCAAGCCATGAACTTCATTTAGTTGACAAGCGTGTAATCATATCACCAGTTTCAATATAAACAGTAGATATAAGTTTGCCAAGAATATTTAGTGTTTTCGCTCGTGTTTTCTAGTGACTTGTATGATAGGTATTGTGTAGTATATATGTCGAGTATAGTCAGAACATCTACAAAATCATCTTGTAAGAGCCATGGAATTCAATACACAATAAATATAAATTTGATCATCAATACCTTAATCTCTAGCATAGTGCTCCTGCTCATCACTTAAGACAAAACGTAGCCAATCAATGATAGAAAGAGAATTATTCATCTCTTATCTATCTATATAGACAACTCTTATAAGAATGAAAGAATACATAAAGGATTCATTTCACTTAATCATTCAGAAAGGCACGACCCAAATGAGGCTCAGGTACTAATCTAATCTCAACGTATACGTGTTGATTCACTGTCCAGGTTGGATCTAATAACCTAACCTGGGACAAATACAATACTCAGATATACGTATACGTGTTGATTCAATGTCCAGGTTGGATCTATTAACCTAACCTGGGGCAAATACAATACTCAGATATACGTATACGTGTTGATTCAATGTCCAGGTTGGATCTAATAACCTAACCTGGGGCAAATACAATACTCAGATATACGTATACGTGTTGATTCAATGTCCAGGTTGGATCTAATAACCTAACCTGGGGCAAATACTATACTCAGATATACGTATACGTGATGATTCAATGTCCAGGTTGGATCTAATAACCTAACCTGGGACAAATACAATACTCAGATATACGTATACGTGATGATTCAATGTCCAGGTTGGATCTAATAAACTAACCTGGGACAAATACAATACTCACATAGACACGAGGACAAATTTCTTTTCTTTTTCCCCATACACAATAAAAAACGTCTAGAAATTATCTTTCTTCACGAGCGCATTTGGGTATGGAATGGGTTACCTGATCTAACCAGGAAAAGCAACACCATTTCAAAAAATCGACAAGACTCAGACCACAGGTACGTGTAAGTTCGCGCATATCTTCCATTTAGAAGGAGCGCCTGTAACATGTAAGGTAAAATAAGACGGTTAGCTTAGAGCTGCAAAACAGACCATTTATTAAGTACATACTGTAAACATCTGGCAGTGTCAGGACTGTTGTTTCCTTGTCATTGATAAACAGATCGCTACCGCTGTGTATGGCCCTGGCCGTGGTTTTGAAAATAAACGTGTACGTTTTCCCTTGACTGTCTTGACAATAACATTCTCCTTTAGAATCCGCTGAACAAGGCGAAGAATACATAACATCACACAGCTGTTCAGACAAAGAAAAGAACATCTTATAAAGCTAATTTCTTTGTTTACGTTGATTAAAATGTTTATGTTCAAAATACATGTTTACATGTTTGAGATGGGATTTTAAAAGAAAATTATATAGGGTTCGCTTAGCGGGATCCATACAAGGAGAGTGCAACCCCAGACATAGAGAGTGGAACCACACACAAGGAGAGCGGAACCCCACACAAGGAGATAGGAAAAGTGACCGGCAACAGTTTGTCGTAAGAACCAGTGGATTACATTCGAAAGAATTAGCAATGAAAATGTGCCTCACGATGTAGGACTAATGGGATCTCTAGTTGGTGGGCCAGTTGGCACAACATGGGTTGCGGGCATCAAGAACAAACTACTGTTCTTTCTTAAATGCACATCCACTTCATGCACTCCTACTATACACAATCTAACGCATTTGTCATACACTCCTACTATACACAATCTAACGCATTTGTCATACACTCCTACTATACACAATCTAACGCATTTGTCATACACTCCTGCTATACACAATCTAACGCATTTGTCATACACTCCTACTATACACAATCTAACGCATTTGTCATACACTCCTACTATACACAATCTAACGCATTTGTCATACACTCCTACTATACACAATCTAACGCATTTGTCATACACTCCTACTATACACAATCTAACGCATTTGTCATACACTCCTACTATACACAATCTAACGCATTTGTCATACACTCCTACTATACACAATCTAACGCATTTGTCATACACTCCTACTATACACAATCTAACGCATTTGTCATACACTCCTACTATACACAATCTAACGCATTTGTCATACACTCCTACTATACACAATCTAACGCATTTGTCATACACTCCTACTATACACAATCTAACGCATTTGTCATACACTCCTACTATACACAATCTAACGCATTTGTCATACACTCCTACTATACACAATCTAACGCATTTGTCATACACTCCTACTATACACAATCTAACGCATTTGTCATACACTCCTACTATACACAATCTAACGCATTTGTCATACACTCCTACTATATACAATCTAACGCATTTGTCATACACTCCTACTATACACAATCTAACGCATTTGTCATACACTCAAAATATTTATCCCAGTAGTCGGCAAACTTTGGATTTTTAGTCTGCCAAAAAAGCATTTCTAATTCATTCACCATGCGAACAGCCTATTTTAAAGTCAACCTGCTCCGCCTATCAATTTCTTTTTAGAAGAGACTTGAATTACGTTTTTTTATGAATATTCTGCTTGCCAATGAAAATATTTCTGCGTGCCAGGTTTGGCACGCGTGTTGTAGGTTGCCGACCCCTAGCTTAGCCAATAAAACTCTCCTTATTTAAAACAACCTTTATCTTTTGGTCGCTCTTCGAGTGCATGAGCCAGAGATAGAAGCTCGCGTTATCTCCGGCTGTTTCAGCGGTCAAGTCGATTTTGATTTCTACGTGGATGGTGTCCTTGGAGGCCAACAGTCCAGAGCTACAGAATTTCGATTTTGACAGGTCGTTCACAATGTAGGTCGGTGCCACTAGAGAAAAACATCAAAGGTGATAATAAAATAGCAGAGCAATGAGGCAAGATTGTTAATATGTATCATTCTGTCAATCCGTCTATCTATCTGCCCATCTATCTGTCAATCTATCCGTCTATCTATCTATCTATCTATCTATCTATCTAAATGACTGTCTATTTATCTGTCTATCCGTCTTTTATCTATCTATCTGTTGTCTATATATCAATAAATCTCTACGTTAGCCTGTGAGGTAAAGTAAAAGAAACGTATCCCGTCGGACCAAACTGATCCATAGGGCTGGTGAAGCAACATTCATCAGTTTCTGTGGCCACATGACATACTAGGGGATCGTGTAACCAGCACAATGCCCAGCCGCCAGTCTATATATCTGTCTATCTGTAGAGAGGTTTTAATAATGTTGAGCTCATAAAGTCTAATGCCCATCTCTATAACAATTCCTTCAAATTCCAGATTACGCTACTTTGCATTCGACCTGCCAGGTTTAGACATTCAATTTTGGGGAACCCACATTCCGTAGCTATCTTCGGGTACTTAGCCGATTTATGCGTGACCGCAGTTTTACAAGCCAGGGATATAAAATCTAAGGGACTTTTACCGTCAGCTCTCATTATAGTTTTTTTTTTTATCTAGTCTGTTTCAATCTTTCCCAATGTTTTTGACACCAATAAATTTACAACGATGCTAATCCTATTGTAAAATATATCCTGGAACCGCCCATGTTAAAATATGCATGATTTTGTATTACAACATTTTCCATGTTTTTGAATGTCTAGCTTGTGATATCACATTGCAAACGTGTTAAAAGGTGATTTTATTTATATTTTTATTTATATTGTGGAGACGCCCTTAGACCTAAGGAAAAAGTCCACAATTTGAGGATAATATGATTGCGATTGGCCTGGGATTACTACTTATAATATTTTATAGCATACAAGCAAGAGTAATAAACTGACGACTGACATTCGTTGGAGGTATCTAGTCCAACACTTCAGTGATGATTTGAAAGTCGGCACAGAAGTGGCAATGATATAGGCTTGGGCCGATGAGTTCCACAGTCTAATAGCTGACGGTAAAAATGAATATTTGTAAACATCGGTGCGGGCTTTTGGAATCCGCAGTTTGAGCCTCTGTTAGAGCGGGACACCTGTTGGATCGACCTGACTTGAATCTCCAAATGTCTTTCTGAACATTATTTTTTTTTTTGCAACTAGTTTTATATTTTTAAGCTAGAATTGAATGCTTTATGTTTTATTACTAATCTTTCTTTTAACTATTTCTACTTTTGGTGTCACATTTGTTCGTTTTGGTAAAAGTAAAGGAGACTTCATTCGCCAAAAGTACGGTTCTAAAAATTATTTTCAAAATATTTTTTTCGCCGAGCACATTTATTAGTGTTTAATCTACTGGGCAAACTAATTTTGGAGGCTAAAATATAAATTTGACATTTTAAAAAAAAATCATAAAGTTCCTTATATTTTATCAGTAAAAATGTCGTAAAACGCCATTTTTATGTTCATTGTTGTAGATGACGCGACGTCACGATTTATTTATAGCTAGGGAAATCTCTAGACACTAGACGGCCTTCACCTTCCTTTTAACTGCAATTAATGTGCCGGCGAAAGAAAATTTTAAGAAAATAGTTTTTAGAACCGATTTCTACAAAAAAAAAATACAGAAAAAAACACAAAATTATCGAAATATTCATTATAAAACCTACCTGAAGTATTTTAATTAACATTATTTGTATAAATATCGTCAAAACCGAAAAAGTTGCGTGCGCGCCTATTTAAATTTTTTTTAATGGATTTTTAAAAACATAAAATCTACAAAGCCATCCCTAGCCTAGAAACTAACCATAATTCCCGAAATTGCCCCCTAACCTTGAAAACTAATCATAAACCCTGAAAGTTGCCTCCCTAACCTTGAAAACTAACCATAAACCCTGAAAGTTACCTCCCTAACCTTGAAAACTAACCATAAACCCTGAAAGGTGCTTCCCTAACCTTGAAAACTAACCAGAAACCCTTAAAGTTGCCCACCTAGTCTTGAAAACTAAACATAAACCCTGAAAGTTGCCTCTCTAACCTTGAAAACTAACCATAAACCCTGAAAGTTGCCTCCCTAACCTTGAAAACAAAAAAAAAATTGCCTCCCTAGCCTTGAAAACTAAACATAAACCCTGAAAGTTGCCTCCCTAACCTTGAAAACTAAACATAAACCCTTAAAGTTGCCTCCCTAGTCTTAAAAACTAAAAAAAACAACTGAAAGTAGACTACCTAGCCTTGAAAACTAACCATAGACCCTGAAAGTTGCCTCCCTAGTCTTGAAAACTAACCATAAACCCTGAAAGTTGCCTCTCTAACCTTGAAAACTAATCATAAACCCTGAAAGTTGCCTCCCTAACCTTGAAAACTAACCATAAACCCTGAAAGTTACCTCCCTAACCTTGAAAACTAACCATAAACCCTGAAAGGTGCTTCCCTAACCTTGAAAACTAACCAGAAACCCTTAAAGTTGCCCACCTAGTCTTGAAAACTAAACATAAACCCTGAAAGTTGCCTCTCTAACCTTGAAAACTAACCATAAACCCTGAAAGTTGCCTCCCTAACCTTGAAAACAAAAAAAAAATTGCCTCCCTAGCCTTGAAAACTAAACATAAACCCTGAAAGTTGCCTCCCTAACCTTGAAAACTAAACATAAACCCTTAAAGTTGCCTCCCTAGTCTTAAAAACTAAAAAAAACAACTGAAAGTAGACTACCTAGCCTTGAAAACTAACCATAGACCCTGAAAGTTGCCTCCCTAGTCTTGAAAACTAACCATAAACCCTGAAAGTTGCCTCTCTAACCTTGAAAACTAACCATAAACCCTGAAAGTTGCCTCCCTAACCTTGAAAACTAACACAAAAAACTGAAAGTAGCCTCCCTAGCCTTAAAAACTAAACAAAACAACTGAAAGTAGCCTCCCTAGCCTTGAAAACTAACCATGAACCCTTAAATTTGCCTCCCTAACTTTAATAACTAACCATAAATCGTATAATTTAAAAACTCTAAACCCATAATTTAAAAAATAAAAATGTAACAAAAATCTAAAAAAAACTAAAATATTTCTAGTTCAGTGCACTTAGCTCAAACTTGTATTTGGGGGATGCCGGAAGTGACGCAATAGTATCTAATAATAAATGAAGATGCCGTAAAATGTAAACAACAAAAAAAAAACACTAAATTTCAACAAATTCAAACAGTTATAAAAACAGTTAGAATCGTAAGCACATAAAAAAAAACGGATTCGTCATCAGGCCAATCGGCCCTTTAGTTTAAAAAATATCTCGTGACGGACGTCTCCTTTAATATTACCTTAGTTTTTATCTTTCTTTTCTTAGACTTAGACTTAGAGTCACTTAGACCTATAATTTATAATTTTAGATTTAGATCTAGTCTATACATTTATTTTATATGTACTACAAAAAAAAAAACAATTTACCTTTTACTGCTACAACACAAAGTATGACAAGGGGAAGATATAAAGAAGAATATTGTACCAATTCCATTGTATATATTTTATTTCATTTCGAGCAAATAATAAAATACAAAGTCCATAAAATACTACTATGAGATCATACTAAATAGCCACAGTGATGCTATTATGTGCTCGGTGAAGAAATGTTACGCACCAAAAGTTTCTACTTGATATTTGTACACATTTTTTATTGATTTTGGCCCATCTTATCTTATCTTATACATTATAGAAGCTCCTTCTATAAATAAGAGTATTGCGTCCTACGCAAATCCATGGTTTGAGTGTAGTCCTGCATTTCTATTCGTGTTTTATATGATGTTGAGCTATTAGTTTTCCTGTTTTGTTCAGGCAACCCATTCCATGCCCGGATGCAACTCAGCAAGAGTTAACACTTATCTTATATATTACAGACGCTCCTTCTATAAAGAAGATTATTGCTTTCTACGCTCATCCGTTGTCTGAGTCTAGTCTTGCATCTTTATTAATGTTTTAAAGTTACTGGTTTTCCTGGTTTGAAACGGATTCCATGCCCGAATGTCACTCGGAAAGAAAGAGTACTTATTTTTATATGCATTAGTTCTCGCACAAGGGATACGGAAAGTGTTTTTGTCCTTATGTTTATCTGAGCATTGCAACAGGTTGTTATTGTGTTGTTTTCTGAATTAGAGTTTAATGCCTTTTGTATTATTATTTAAGGAAATAGTAGTCTAATAAAGTTGAAAGAGTATTGTTCCATTGTGATTCCATAATTCCCACTGGCAACTAAATTCCCCCTTCAACTATACCAATGAACAATAATGTAACTACTTTGACAAACTTAACTCCAAAGACCTAAAAGACCAGAATTTAAAGATATAAGAACAATAAAATGAATATAAAAAAACATGACATTGACGTTAACAACAAAGGCCTTAAATAACCTTCGACAAACAGCAATATAAAATTTAAAATATACCGTACCAATATTAATAAATAAAATCTTGGTGCGTAAAATGTCTTCAGTATGCACATTATAGCACCACTGTCGTTATTTTGTATTATCTCGTAGTATAATATTTGTATTGTATTATTTGATTGGTACTAGTAAAATATACAATGGAAGTGGTACAATATTCTTCTGTATGTTTTAGTCTTATCATACTTGTTCTTGCAGCAGTAAAAGGTAATTTGTATTTATTGGTAGTACAAGAATCTTAAAATATTAAAGAATCTAAATTAAAATTGGTAAGAAAACTAGCAAGTTTTAACTCTAGCAGTGTCTGTGAAAAACACAAAAAAAAAAAGGTTCAGGTTGTCTAACCACTTCTTTTCTGGCGACCTTTTTCTGCGTGCTCCTTCCAAAATGTTCTTGAAAACTATAAAAAGAAATACTTTTAATCAAATTTACTATTTAAAATAAAATAAAAATAGGCATCTCTGGTCCCTTACATCAGTTGATTCAAGACTTTCTAATAGCTATACAACAAATTTTAATAATTAATGGCTCTATATATATCATCACCAATAAATGTAAAACTCCCGAGTTCCACAAGGAACTGTTCTATGTCCCCTACTGTTTCTAATGTAGATTAATACTTGCCCAATTGCATCAACACAGGAGCAAAAGTAAGAATATTTGTAGATGATTGTATAATTTATGGAACAATAAAGAAATAAGAAGATACCGAAATCTTACAAAAAGATCTAGATGAATTTAAAAAAAATGGGAATTGAACTGGAGTATGTCTTTTCACACAGAAAAGTGCCAACTGTTAAGAATATCCAAGAAAAAGAAACAAATAATTAAAACTAATTCTTTCATGGAAAAGAGCTCATACAAACTAAAGTGCAAATTACTTTGGAGTAAATGTAAACGATATATTATTTTGCTCTTTTAACCTTCGCGATAAAGCGAAGTCTGCCCTCTGCAGCATTAGTACCGGTGTGTATGGTACTTCTCAAACTACTTCTGTCCTGAGCCAAGTTCTCCCAGTTTACGACCTCTACATCTATAGCATTAAGGTTGCGCTTGCAGACGACCTTGAATCTAAGTTGGGGCGAGCTCAGCATAAAGCAGATATTTTAGGATTCGCCAATCCTCCATCCTGGCAACAAGGCCAAGCCACTGGAGACGTCGTAGGCGAAGGCGAGTGACCATGCTATGCATGTTAGCCCGTTGCAAGACCTCGCTGTTTGTTATGCGGTCATTCCAAGATATCCCAAGTATGCGTTTGAGGCAGCGCATGTGGAAAGAAGAGACTCTTTTTTCTTGCGATGCGTACAGGGTCCAAGTTTCGCTGGCGTACAGGAGAGTGCTGATCACACATGCACGATAGACAGCTATTGTTGTATTAATGGAAAGCATCTTGTTGCCCCATTGTCTTGGCATTAGCCAGAATAAAGTTGCGGATGCCTTGCCCATTCTCTTGTTGATTTATGTGTCCAGTGATAGATCGGTGGTGATGGTGTAGCCAAGGTATGTGAACTGATCAACAACGTCTAATTTGGTATCGTTGATATAAATTTTTGGTGGTTCAGCTCCTTTAACCGTCACGTTGGTCTTTCGTATACTAATTGTTAGACCAAAATCTTGACAGGTCTTGGAGAAGCGGTCCATATACTAAAGAAAACATTACAAAATTAGAGCTAATTCAGAAAAGAGCTGCAAGGCTCATTAGACAGCTAAAAAGAGCAACTAAACCTAGAAACATTAGAGGACAGAAGGGCAAAGAGTAAAGTAGTAATAAGGCACAAGGCATTAAAGTCAGACTTGGAAAGACAACACAATAACGATATATTACAATGCTCATAAAAACATAACCACAAAAACACTTTTCTAATCACATATACAAGAGCTTATGCATATAAGTACTCTTTTTTCCCGAGTGGCATCCGGGCATGGATAAGGTTACCTGAACAAACCAGAAGAAACCAGTAACCTAACATCATGTAAAACACTGATTAAAATGCAAGACTAAACGTATACCACTGGTGAGCGTGGGACGCAATAATCTTCTTCATAGAAGAAGCGTCTGTAACATATAAGATAAAATTAAAAAATAGCGGGCACAAAAAAAGGCGGCTAAGTAATCAAGTGGGTTTCTCGAAAAGATTGAACTGGCTAACTTGCAGGTCGGATGCAGACAC